>JAKSZP010007390.1:0-28424 GCA_022478985.1 Massospora cicadina | reverse complement strand
CAAAGCACTGGCTAGTTGGGTTTCAACTTCAGCTAGCCTTAAGTCCGTGGTAGTTGTCATTTCTTCAAAAAGCTTTTTTGTGGTTTACAGGTTGCCCCTGTAGTGAGCACCACTTGTTGGATTTTTGGCCCTCTTGTAGGCTCGCTGGTGCAGTATCACCTCAAATCTAACGATATTGCAGGAGCTGCTCTTACCACTTTATCAAAAATAATATAAACAGGCACTTAATAGAATAATTGGTTTTAAATATTTTTTTAGGCGTCACATGGGGAAAAAGCTAACCCATTAATCTTGCAATAACTGTAATTTAGACTATTCATGCTTCGAGTTCAGATTGATTGGTGCTGTCCAAATTAGACAATTTTCAAAAGAAGCCTATCAGTTAGTTTGAGACTCGCATTGCTTCAATGTGAGGGCCAATGGGGATGGAACCATCGGGAAAATGAAACCATTCAGAATGGATTTAATTAATTGGGCCCAATCAGAAAGGGGGAAATTTTTTTCGCCCTGAGGAGCCCCCACTGACCCTATAAAAGGGGCTGGTCGTCGTGAGGGGGAGTGAACTAAACTGATGGTGTATGGGGGAAAGAGCCTATGATGGACTCCCCTGAATTCGCCGCATAGTTGGCACAATCCATTTAGTTGAACTTGTGGTATTTGCCCAAGTTTTATTAATATTAGTATTAAAAGTGTTACCCTGATTAATAGGGTTCCACCAAGAATTGACTAGGGTCTTTTGGCTGATTTGGTCTTCACTTACATCAAAACCACTCTTTCCAATACCTTGGACTTGTTGAGTCCAACACGCATCTCTTTGCTTGAGTTATTATTGCTCCAACACCCTCTGCTGGGCACTAATAGCTTTAGTATTAACAGCTAGTTTCCTTGCGTTTGCTTTGTGCACCGTGCATCACTACACTAAAATCAGGAGAGTTATAGCACTCTCCTTACAATAATTTTTTATACAAAGGAAATTGAATCTACTTGGACACTTTATTTCACAAGAGGGAATTCAACCCATACAAGATAAGATCTAAGCAATCTCAAAAATGGCTCCTAAAAATTAAGGGATATTCAGGTATTTCTAGGAATGATGGGGTATTATCTTCATTTCATCCCTAAGTTCACCCAACTCATCTAACCCCTCGTCTGTCTACTGACTAAAAACATCCCTTTACTTTGGGGCGCTGAACAGAAGGCCGCTTTTGAGACATTGAAGCAACTTTTAAAACAACGTCCTATCCTACGGCACCCAGATTATAATAAACCTTTTATTTTGGTTACTGACGCCTCAGACTATGCTGTTGGGGTCATATTAGCTTAATTGGATGAAAACGGTGAAGATCATCATACTTCCTATTTCAGTAAGATGCTGTCAAAGATGGAGCGCAACTACAGCATAACGGAAAAGGAGTGCCTTGCCATCTTATTAGCTGTAAAGCACTATCTCCCTTTCCTGTATGGGACTACCTTCACTGTGGTTACAGACCACGCTTCGTTGAAATGGTTATAGAACATGAAGGATCTGACTGGCTGTTTAGCTCGCTGGGCTATAAAGCTCCAGAATTATGACACAAAAATTGAACAGCGTGCTGGAACCCATAACATGAATGTTGATGGGTTGAATCAGCTGCCAGTCCTTCATTTGGATAATAGTGAGGCGGAGAGGTTATTTGACATCTTAATGACCCCTGATGACTGGGAGTATGAGGATGAGCTTGTACAGAAATTGTTAGCTCGGCACTCCCACAGCACCAAAGTGGAAAGTGGGAAATTGTACAAGCAGATGGGGGCAAGGTGGGTGCTTTACCTTCGGCCTAGAACGTGTAGCTGTTATTCTAGAAGCTCACTCCACACTAGGTCATGGAGAAGCAAATAAAGCACATGAATGGATTAAGGATCGGTACTATTGGGAAGGAATTATGGAAACTATTGTTAAGTCTTGGATGTCTGCCTCACGTGTAAGAAGCAATCCAGTTTCAATACTAGATACTAATATCAACCTTTTACCCCTCAACAACCGTTACACACCATCAGCCTGGATGTAGTAGGTCCCATCCTTCAGACTACTAGTGGGAACAGATATATCCTAGTCAGCATTGATCATTTCACTAAGTGGGTTGAAGCCGTGGCTCTCCCTGCCCAAACGGCCAAGGTCACAGCCACGTTTTTACATCAAACCACTTTAATTTGTCAAGGCTGTCCTCAAGTACTACTCTGCGATAATGGTGAGAACTCCCTCCAGAGTAGTCAAATTCCTGGCTACCTCCATGGGAGCCCAACAATTTCTCTCAGCGCCATATAATCTTCTACCAATGGGACCATGGAAAGAGCAAATTAAACCTTAGTTTCCATCTTACGCAACATGACGTCCTCTGATCCACTTCACTGGGATCAATACCTACCCAGTGCTCTTACAGCATACCAGATTAGTTATCACCGGATCCTGAAAATGTCCCCACTCCATGTTTTAAATGGGAGAGAAACAGGGATACCAGCACTTTTGACTAAAGAAATATTCTCAAATAATGAGGAACCTGAAAAAACCATGAAAAGATTTGCTTACCAAATCATTCAGCTTTAATCTGAAGCCATGATGAACCTAGCTAAAACGGTTATTAAATAAAGGAAGGCTGCAAATGAGCTCTGAACCCCCCTACCTACCTTCCAAGTGTCTGATATGGTCCTATACTACCATAATCGCATCACCCCTAGAAACGGCAAGCTTGGTTCAATTTGGGAGAGTCCTTTCACATTCACTTACAAAAGAGGAAATGAGTATTCTATAAAGTCCTTGTCTATAGGGATTACTATCAATCAGGTCCATGGCACTTCCTATAACCCTATTCACCCCTCAACATTCTTGAGGGGGTGTCAGACAATTCCCATCCCAACTTTTGCAAAAGAATGTCTTGGGTAAGAATCATCCTGATTTATCAAATACCATCTGCCAATTACAAATCTAATCTCATAATATTAATAATTTTGATGAAAATAATGACAGTATTGGCCAAAAGACCCTGTATAATTCTCGGTGGAACCCAAGAATTGAAGTAACACTTTAATTAATACACCATGGGCAAATAACACTAATTCAAGCAGTCAGATTATACTGAGTATGCGACAGAATCAGGGAAGTCCATCGGAGGTTCCTCCCCAGGCAATGTCTAGTGTAAAGAAAACACCTAAGCGGTGACCACCCCCTTTTATAGGCTTGGCAGGGTCCCTCAAGGTGCAATAATTTTTTCTAATGAGGACTGGTTAAAATATATTAAATCGGTACCCCATGGGTATGTCTTGCCTAAAAATAACTCCCCACCCATTGTTTAGTCAAATTTGAGTGATTTTTCCTAGCTTTGATAGACCAAATTTACATATATCCTAATTTGGACCATCTTTAGCTATTCCTTATTTAGCAATAGTGGTGATTAACCCAAAAGGGGGAGCCGCCACGAATCTTTATTTGCAAATGGGCCAAAAAAGGGATTCTTAGATATAAATTTTTCAGCTAATATGGCACCTCAGCTAAAAGCCTAGAAAGCCATATCAGAAGGTGAGAAAGCTTTGGTTAAATTTTTGCTCTGCACCCGCTTTAGCTGGCAGACCATGGCAGAAAGAATTGGGGTGGGAGCTCAGTGACATAGGGCATAAGGAGGTATAGTTGCGGGTTTTCTTCGTTTATGAGGCCAGCGGTGTCCATCATACTAATCTATTCTGAAATTACCATTGAATTCCCTTCAACCCTCAATACGGCTTTAATACTGGATGGTAAGTTATCAAGGGGGTTCATTTTTTTACCCCGCGTTGACATTGATAATTATTATAAAAACACCTTTTTGTTTATTAGTGTTTATATATATATTGTCAAAAAATCCTTTTGTGGAATCCAGAAACGATTAGCACCTGTGAGCCAAAAATAGCTGGATTTCCACAGCGACATAATTATTATGATGCCAGAACAGAATCCACCTCCATTTCTTCCAAGCCTTTAACCATGACTGATTCATATATGACAGGTTCTTTCCCCTTGAATGGGGACAACTGGGAATCATGGAAGACCAGGTGCTGCTTCTAATGTTCAGGGAGGGCCAACTGGTAGGCCTTATTGCCTAAATTCTCTTCCACCATGTAAGGACCAGAACGCTTGCTTGCAAACTTCAAAGAGGAATCTTCAACCTCAAGTTTCATGTATCTAGCATCAATAATGACCCACCTTAATCTCATGGGTCGTAAAGCATTTGCAACAATGTGAACCGTTTTTAATCACTTATTGACTAACTTAGATGATCCCAAACTAATGATTTTGTACCCTGGATTTGCTGCAGCTGCTCATCAGCAGCAGGTACTTTAGGGAAAAGACAGGGAACTATAAGAATGAGGTGTTAATCTTTAGGGTAGCTTCATAGGGGAAACCCCATTGATAAATAATTAGCATTGTTGGATGCAAATTGCGCCATGGGAAGATCAGTGGCCCATGAATCCTGCATGGCAGAAGAATAGCAACAGAGTTACTGCTTGAGGATCTGGTTGACCCTCTCCATCTGATCATCAAACTGGGGATTTTATGCTGTGGACTAGCACAGTTGGATCTTCAAGCTAGCCAAAACCTCCGTCCATAACGAGCCCTAAATTGAGGCCCCTGGTCAATTATCACCTCATGTGGTACACTGAACATTGAGAAAACATGGTGAACAGAAGATAGGCTATCTTTTTGGAAGTAATGGCTGACATATGAGGATTGGTAAGAAAGAACTATGCAAAGTGGTCAATTACCACCATAATTTACATTAAGAAATTGGAATGTGGAAGCTCAACAATGAAATAAATGGATATCAAAGTCCACAGACCTTATGGCTGCTGCAGGGGATGGAAGAGACCATTCCTACCCAATCTATTATATTTAGCGTGTGCACATATCACGCAATTGGTGGTCCACACCTGAAAAATCTTTTGAGATTTTTGGTCAGTTGAACGTCCATTTTATCAGATCAAGTCACTTTTTATGCACTGATTGCCCTACCGCCAGGGCTTCATGGTGAGCAGAAATTACTTCACCCTGGAGTTTGGGCACCCAAACCCTGCTTCCAAACAAAATTTGGCCCTTAATTTATAATAACGAGTATGCATATGGCTCAGCAAAACCAACTGATCAAACAGCTTCAGCCCCTCTGATGTTATTGGCGCTAGATCATCAATCACACCTTTATAGGTCGGAACTTTGTATATAATTAAATAGGAAATTGTATGAAGAAAATAACCTAAGGACGGAGGATAACAAAACTATCAAGGTTTTATTATTGAAACAGCTAATACTTTCCAGGTGAAAGAGAGATTCCCATGATTTTGCATTCCCGTCATAATAAACTTTGCTCTAGAGTACCAAGCAGTGCATAGTTATTCTGGAAATTGGTAGACATCATTGATTTTTTAGGAATAAACTCATTGGCAATATGTTACGCCAGCAGGGCAAGGGAGAAATAAGAAAATGAAAATATAATAGACTTAGTTTTGATTTATGAAGCTGTAACACAATGTAAATTGCCGCTTTTCTTTCCCATAATGATAACATCAGTTACCAAGGTTCGATTCAAGCAGATATATTTTTGATAATCACATAGGTAAGATGAGCGAATTTAATAAAACCCAACAAAACTGGACGAAAGTCATATCAGGCAATGGCCAAAACGGTGCACCCAAAGGAAAAAAACGCCCTGGAGGGGGACTGGGAGCCAACGCCGCCAA
Organism: Massospora cicadina; assembly: GCA_022478985.1. Classification (NCBI taxonomy): domain Eukaryota; kingdom Fungi; phylum Entomophthoromycota; class Entomophthoromycetes; order Entomophthorales; family Entomophthoraceae; genus Massospora; species Massospora cicadina. The sequence continues at coordinate 22,682 of JAKSZP010007390.1, read as the reverse complement.
GAAACCCCAAACCCAAACACCGCCCAGGTTTGTGGAATATACAACAAAACAAAACCAATACATGGAGATACAGTACGCGCAGCCCCTATCAAAAGTGGAACATGAGTTCTGACTTTTCTTAAGGGTCGGTTCCCCAACTCTGTGGGAAAAGGTAGGTGAGGCACAGGCCTCAATCTTTCTCCATGCAGTATATGTTACCACCCACACCATCCACCAAAGCTAGATTAATACGGGTTTCAAGACCAAAGAGGATGCAGACACTGCAGTAAAGGTCTGTGATGAAATAGCCCTCCCCAAGGACAAATGAATTGTGCGCACCGTGCGCACCAGATGGAACAAAGAAAACACTTTAATCATCTCATTTGACTCGCTTCCCACCAACCCCCCATAAGCTAATTGAAGACAAACTCTGATTCAGCCTTCAAAGCTATGGAGAAATAAAAAAATTCAAACTACAGTGTTTCCACCTGATGCCAAACCTGTGCACAGGAAAGGCAATTGCATGATCAACCTGGTCACCAACATGGCCGCAGACCTAACCAAAATCCCATGCACCGCGGTGATTCACCTCCCAGATGGAGAGTGTCAAAACCTTTCTATGTCACACCAGAACATGCACCGCCCATTTGAACCATTGCACCGCACTGGGGCACAAGAAACATGTATGTTCCATGAAGTAGGGCATCTTGGTCCCAGACTTTTGTGATGATGCTATGGACAAAGATGAAGAGACCTTCAGAAAAATGGTCAACGCCAACCACACTTTCCTCTAGGGGAGAGGACGGGCACTATGTCCTCATCGACCCAGTTTCACCCAAATTATATAAACAGGTGCAGAAGGCCTGCAAGTGGGCAGTGGCCGAGGCTGCATCACTCACGACCTCCTCCATTGACCCAGACCAAATCCAGATGGACAGAGAGGAAATTGGCTGAACCAGCCAACCAGAACAGAATTCTCAAGCCAGAGGAGCCATGGAGGATATTAACTTAGCCAAACAGACGGATTGGACAACCCATGCAGAAAATTTTCTCAACAAGCTGACAGAATCACCACGTGATCTCAATCAAATTTAATTTCTGGGAAAATTTGACTTCATTATGGATGAGCCAACGGGTCCTAGAACTTCAAAATCAAACCCTGAAACATCAGAAACCAATCAGTGCACCAATCTGAGTCAAACATAATCACGTTCAGAAAAGCTTAATACAATCCCCAAATACAACAAAACTTGCATGAAATCATCACAAGGTAAGGAGCTGGAAAACAACTTGGAGTGGACTGGCCCAATCACACGGAGCAAGTTCAAGGCAATGAGTGGAGGACTTGGGCCAGAAGGCCCAACTGCTCATGAGGCGCTTCGGGCACCTCAGTGTCAATAGGGACGCTAAACATTGCAGGAGCCAGGGATCAAGCATCCCAAGCCAAAAAACTGGACTTCCTGTTCAAACTCCAGTAGACATCTTAGCCATCCAAGAGACCCACTGTCTACAGGGGGAAGAGGGATCCTGGGCGGCCAGGGTCTCACTATCCCAGTCAATATGGACGTCCCACTGTGGGATGGTCATCTGAAATAATAACAAAATCATTAAAAATCCTCAAATCATCATTTCACTTAGATGGCCACATCCTAATCGCAAGGATTACAAACCAAGAGGCCACACTATCAATATCCTGTATCTACACAATGTGCACCACATCCAAGCAGAAACAATTCCTCAAATCTATCCCAACGCTCAACCTCCCACCGGACACTATCATGTTGGGTGATTTCAATGTTGGGATGATCCCACCACGGACTGATGGCCCAACCCAGGGGATACCCACTGGGACACTCTGAGTTTCGCACGATGAAGGCATCCCTTGGCCTATATGACACCCTCCCCCAGGGCCCCACTCCTCCTCCACATGACCCACACCAAAATACGTGATGGTACACTCATCTCAATGAGCTGCATCAACCACATCCTTGCGCCAAAATCCTGTCACTTGTTCATTACTAACTACACCAAATAAAATACTAATTTCTCCGACCATCATCAAGTTTCAGTGCAGTTCACGCCAACCAGGACTCAAATGCAGACGACGCCCTGGAGGAAGCTGAACCATGAGAATATAAAACAACACAAAATTTCTGAATGGGTTGAGCATGAAGCTTTGAACCCAAAATTCACTACCCCGTTCACATCAGATCCCATTTGAACTTGGGAAAATTCAAATCCAAACTAATAAACAAGAACCTCCATATCGCTTCATGCAAACATACTGTGGATACCACCACGATCAGATGCACCCTGGTGGAACTCGACCACCTTGAACTAAACACCCCAAAAACTGGATACAGCCCAATATGGGGGCAGAAATGGGTGGCAATTTCCGCCCGCCTCAACGCCCTCATCCGCAAACACCAACACATAATCAAAGTATTGTGGAAAGGTAAGCACATAAAAGAAGGCGAGACCTGCTCGGCGTTCTTCTTCCACCAATACCACTCCTGAGGCAACCTGTCTCAGTGCAAACAAGTCCACAAACCCAACGGAATCGAAGTAACTTGCCCAACAGAGGTCAAGGCGGAAATTCAACGCTATTACACTGAAATTTACCACGACACCCCACCTGACACCCAAAAAATAAAAACTCTTTTTACACTCCGCCAGAATACAGAGGACACCGATGGACTATAGTCCCCTAAACCTGATAATGCAGGAGGAGCTCTGAAATACAGTCCGCGGTGCACCACGTAGGAAATACCCAGGCCCTGATGGGATACCCTATGAATTTTACAAAACATACTTTAAACAGATCGCCCCCCTCCTCCTAACGTCCATGAACCAGTGCTTGCTGGACACACGTCTCCTCCCAGGAGGTCAGGACTCCTATGTCATTACCCTATTAAAAAGGGCGACAGACTGGACCTGGTCAACTGGCGCCCAATAGCACTCTCTAATACTGACACTAAACTACTCACAAAAATTCTAGCCACCAGACTGGGAGCACTAGACTCAAAAGCCCTATCATCCAACCAATTTGGTTTTAAACCAGGGCGCTCCATCTGGTATAACATACACTCCCTTGCCAATGTATGCTAAACCAAAGCGACGAGTGCCCTGGTATTCCTTGACCAGTTGAAGGCGTTCAACTGCTTTAGCAGGCCATACCTAAAAGAATGCCTACATGCTTTCAAACTCCCACTCAGGTTCATCAACTGGACAATGCTCCTCACAGAATCTGCTTCGATGGCAATATGTGGCCCAGCTTTTATGACTGACAGGATCACCCCATGCAGAGGGCTCAAGCAAGGGGACCCCCTCAGCCTGCTACTGTACAACTTCAGCTTTGACCCACTTCTCCGCGTCACTGACTTATGCTTCAGGGGCATAACTGTGCCAGGCCAGCCCCTGTCAAAATACTAGCCTTTGCGGATGACTGTGTAACAGGTATAGATGACAACAGCGATTCCTGACAGCTGGAGCGCACCCTAGAGGAATACTCCATGGTGAGCAGTGCATTGCTTAATAAACGGAAAACCAAATTATCCTTGGCAAATACACCACCAACTGGACCACATTCCCCACTTCACGCAGCCCAAGACACAAATAATCTCTCGCCCTACCCTTTGCATTACCCCCCACCACCCCTGTCTGCCACCTTGGGATATGGTTTGAAACAGGGGGTATGCAAGTGAGATAATCGAAAATAACCTGCTACAATGGATATTCAACAGAATCGCCTCCCTCAAGGGTAGATCCCCTGGGTTAATGGGGCGAGTGGCAATTGCCAACTCGCTCATCCTCCCAATGATGCGGTTCTTAGCACATGTGATCACCTTCTCCCCCACCTTTATAATGTTGATCCATGAGCTCATTCAGGGTTGGCTGTGGCCTGGATCCCGCCCATCAGTCCGGGTTGAGATGCTGTATGGCCCACGCTCCAGAGGGGCATGTGCCTGATAGACTTCAAGCACCATGCCAACCGCATCCTGGGCACCTGGAGAGGGGAAGTGCTAACCCCAGACCCCCCACAACAGCATTGGTCCAGGGCAGCAAGGATTAACTTCGCACAGGCACTCAAAATACCCAACTCGCACCATCCTTCCAGCTTACTAACATACCTCATTAACCACCCAAATGCAATGGGCCTGCACAGAACCCCCCCTCACTTTAAGCGCCTCGTCCAGACCATCCGCCACATGGGGTGGACCATCGCTACCACTGGTACAGTGCAGGGAAGGGGATGACCTAGACCCCACTTTGCGTTACAAAAGCCAGAAGACCACCCCCACAGAGATATACTCACATCAACCCCATCCATTGCCAGAGTTGACTACCTAGACGCTTTGGATATCCCATATGACCTATCCACACAAAAGGCAATATGGAGGATTACGCACCTTCCACTCCTCCAGCCGAGGGTAAGGGCCAACACCTGACGCTGCCTAAGAAGAACCTACAGAATGTCGGAATGCTCCCACTCACTCCACGCAACCTGCGCAATATGTGGAGGAGAGGGCTCCTTAAGCCACCGCCTAGAAACCTGCCCCCATCCAAAGCCATATGGCGAGAAGTCACACGCCTGTTTAAGATCCAAGACGGCCAGGATTTTTCTATCTCAAAGAGCCTTCTCGCGATCTGACTTTCATCCCCAATCCCATCCACTCTGCGCACCCTATTGATACCCATTGCAATGTGGACAATCCACACTATTGCCTTGGATGCGTTCAAGGTCATGGTCCCTACCATCCATGAGGTTATCAATAGGTTCCACGTCCATTGACTGGAGCATTTTAAAGCCTGGCTCTATGGTCATATGAGACCAAGACAGCAGAGACTCATAAATTCACGGTTCCCACTCTGGTTCCTTCACACGGACCCCTTCCTCCACACCTGCTCTATAGTGGAGACAACCCCCCTGGAATAGAGCACCACTCCCCCCACACCTAATGGTCCCAACCGGCAACAGGGGTACCTGTGTACCCAAGGGTGCCCAATCATATCTAGTCATCGCTTTTCTTCCCCTCCACCATTTCCACACACATATTGGTAATGCCCATCACCTGGTCAGCTTGCCTCGGTTAAATAAAACACCATGTAAATTGGTAAGAAAGGATTGAGGTGAAAATGCTGGTGAGGGTAGAGTTTCATACCTTGATAGCTATGGAGCCACAACTATGACCATAGGCACGTGGGTAAGGTAAACCATAGCAACTTAATCCAGTGAATTACCAGCAATGTTTGGATAGTCTGCAAAAACTTGATTTCAACAGGTAAAACTTGCCAACAAAGCCTGAGGAGTCGAACTCTTAGTCTATAATATTATATAAAAATAAATAGAATGGTTGATAAAACCAGATTGTAACAATTCCCCCACTTGACCACACATTATAGTACATAATGAGCGGAGGCTAGTGGTGACTAGAAAGATTAGGTCACTAGACAAGACAGCATATAAGTATAAGCAATAATCTTATGCTTTTGAATGTTCACTGGGGTTTATAAGTTTTTTCTAATGACACCTTAATTTCCCCATGATACAGGTAAATGGCGCTAGAGGCGGCAGCGGGATACTTTTTGGATTGGTAGAGTGCTAGAAGTATCTTACCATACATATTTTCAGGCATTTTTTCTAAAGTAATATCTGTTCAAACGAGGGCCTGTTGCCCTAGTTAAATAGTGGATTTTTATACTGCTTGAAAGGGAATTCCGTTGCACTTTGTGACGCGGTGTAATAGATTTAGGACATTGTTTCCCCATGTGATTTCTAATGGGAACAATCTCACCATTATACTTGACGTTAACTATTAAGGAAGTATTTTGTCTGATTCTAGCTGAGTGGCAGATTCGGTTCTGCTGGCTCTGAAAGCCATTCAGGCACAGTGTGCACGTTATCCACTTGGCTATACATCACGTCTGATGAGAAGTCTGCCATTGTCTCATCCACCAATGGTACCTTATCTCAGAAGAATCATCTGAGCATTCCACAATGGCGGCCTTCAATCATAGTTCCTCCTCAGCGGCATCCCACTTTTAGGAAAGGGGAACCTGTTGTCCTTCTACCTCCAAGTGTTGTCTTAGAAATTGGCTTTCAGCCCAAATTTTCTCATAAAAGAAGCCCCAATGAACAGCTCATAGTTATCATGAGGTAGAACGATGTCTGGAGCAGACAATAATTTTGTGTCAAGTCCCAACAGCAAAGAATTATACGCTCCTAAGGAAGTAGTAGCATTAGGGCCTACAGTACCATATTCTCTGCAATGGTCTATATAGGGTTCAGACGCCAAACTCTCCACTAGTTAGAGGAAAGGATGTTGATAGGGGCTTTACTGTCCACAATTTCGTGAACCAGATGGTTGTACACAATAATATCCACATAAGGGCCTTAGTGTGATGATCTGGCCTAAGGAGTGTATGTATATCAAGGGTATCCAGTTGACTTAAATAATTAAATAGGGCATTGTGTGTCTCAAGCCGCGGGGCTGTATGCTTTTAGCAGATATATTTGCAGTGTGCTTTTATATAATGAAGGGGCAGCGTTCCGCTATAGGTAAGTCATTATATGGGATTATTAAATTGTTGGTGGAGGTAGAATGTCCCAGTTCTACTTTGCCGGGCTTTTCCCAAGACCTTGTTGGTGGTCATTATGAGTAAATAAATACTGGACTCTTTTTTAGCAGGCTTGTAATTAGGAGCGCCAAAATTAAGGACGTAACGCCGAAGGTAGTTTAACATTTTGGTGATGGTAGTACTAGAATTCAAAATGGGTAACATAGCCAGATACTATTCTTTGTGGGGCTCATAAGCGCTGTTTAATACAATCTGAGCATCTAAAGGCTTAGAACCTGAGCCTCATGCAGCACTTTAACTATGTAATAAAAGCAATCAGTAAAGGTCGCATCATCTTTGTTTGGTTTAAAGTTAATGCTAGAAAATGAAGTTTTCCGTCCTATCATCTATTCGCCTCTCTAAAACTCATCAATGATAATATTCTTAACATTAATATAGCACATGTAAACTTCAGTTATTTTTGGCAACACAAACTCTTGCCTATAAGATCTAGTAAATTTATCATAGTAGCCAGTTTATTATGATCGTCAATGTTTCTCATTGTGTTTTAAATAAACTTACAAAGTTATGGTTTTTTCATGCCTATCAAACTTGGAAATATAATGGGGTAAGTGCGAGAAAGGAATCTGATGTAACTTGAGGATCAGAGTCAACAGTAAACGGTGGCTGCCGTGGCATGTCTGCCAGCAGCAGTAAATAAGGATACAGCACTTGATACATTAGACATAGTGACACAAACTTTATTCATGGAATTTTTAGAAGTAGAAGCCAAAAGACAGATGGTCTCTGAGCCTGCCTACCCCAATGTGTGGTACACTTAAACTCCTGGAGGAGTTACTTAACTAAACTAGTAAGTGTTGCTGTTCCGCCGCCAATTTTTGATCAGTATTGTCCTGCTTATGAATGGCTATATTCAACCAAAAAGATAGGTTTCTATTTCCTGTCCCTTAGATTATACCAGGTGGCTTAAATATTTGAACTCATGTCAGATTTCAGCAATAGCGGGAATGCTTCATCTGCTGGTTCATTTGTAATTAATACTTTTACCACTTCAGCTGTGATGCTTTTGCTTGACGTGCCCTCCACATAATCAGGTTCATCATAAGTAATATAAGGCGGGTTGCCCAGATTATATCACTAGAATATTGCATGTTAAGGTTATGTGTAATTCTGTTATTATAAAAGAAGGGTACCAAAAGTGGCCCCTGTAGTTAGAGCCAAATGTTATGATCAGCACTAGGCGTCAATCACAACTGCATGGGTCAAAACTTTGTATATAAATAAACAGTTCTGTATTTAGACAGTCACTCTAAGGCCATAGGATAACAAAATTATTGTCAAAGGTTTCATTTTGAAACAGGTCAATTTTTAGGTGAAAGAGAGAATTCCATGATTTGCATTACCATCATGAAAAACTTTGAGCTAGATTACCAAGAAGTGCTTAGTTATTTTGGATAATGGTAGAAATCAATGGCTTGAATTTTAATGGATCTACCAATTGATGATTGTTTTACGCCACTAGGTCAATGGAGAAATAAGAAATTGAAATAATAATAAACTGAGATTTGATTTATGAAGTTGTAACACATCGTAAATTTATAGGGAAGGATTCAAGAGAAAATGCTGGAAGGGCGTAGGAATTCGATCCTTTATAGCTATGCAGCTACATATATAGACATATGCACGTGGGCAAGGTAACCCACCGCAAGTTAAATCAGTGAATCAACAGCAATGTTGGTACGATCCAACATAATTTAATTTAACTGGTAAAAGTTGCCTCAAAGCCTGAGGAGTCAAACTCAGTCTAAAGTAAAATATAAAACTTAGTAGAATGGTTGGTAAAACCAGATTGCAACACCCTCCAATCAGGAGGTCTGACCCGCCAGTACCATAGATATCAACAGCACACCTGGTACCCATTCAGCCCAAGAAATTGTGGGAGGAGCAACGGAGAGAATCTGGGTGGGATCACTGTTGTCAACTCTTGCAATTCCTCCTCCATCAGACTCAAGAATGGGTATGACTCATAGATCTGGAAGATGTTTAGTACACCCTTTACAAACTCATACTTATAATTTAAGCATCTCAAGTAATGATATTATTGAACCTGACAGTGCGATAACATATGTGGCTTTTGAAAGTACATTAGGCCTTGTTGTTCCATGTGGAAAACCACTTCATGTCACGCACCTTGAATAAGGTACCGCCAGTGGATGAGTGAACATGACACAGCAGCGAGCTCCTTGTGATAACTGGACATGCTTGCTCTGTTGAGGAGAACTTACAGGAGAAGTAAGTAATGGGATGTTCCACACCCATCGTGATCCTTAAGCAGGACCGCTCCCACAGCAGCTGCCAAGGAATTGTATGCCATGATAAAAGGATGAGAGTTTTGGCATGGTTGAGGACCAGCGGCACCATGAAAACTTCTTAATCACCCTAAATGCGCATCCATAAATCTACATCTATTTAAGCGGAACATTTTACCCCATCAATGGATGAGGAGGCGCTATCAACTGAGAGAGTACAGGTGAAAATTTTTCAAAAAGATATTTGAAGCTAAATACTACACAGATGTTTCTGCATGGTGGGTGTGGGTCAGGAACAAATTGCCTCAAGTTTGCTGGTCAGGATAACGTAACCATCTGTTAAAATTTTGGTGGCATAACTGGGATACGCCAAGGGAGTTTTTCACAGGGTCAAGCCCACTGAGCAATAATACCAATTATATGTAGATTTCCATCCTTAAAACAACGTAATAAACTAATAAATTATAGGAGCAATTGCCCAAAAGCACTATTTTAATTAATCTAATATCTTCAGGGATACTTCCTGTTTCTCTCTACCTTCTATTAATAATCCTCCCATTTAATCTTCTCATCCCATTTATCTAGTAGTGACTTTGGTCAAAACTGACCATTTTGCTTAGACTATTTACTTATGCCATACTCTCACTGGTTCTGGAAGAGTCTACCATTCATTGAATTCATGACCGCCTTAGTTTGAGGCAATCTACCAATTATTCATCATGCATTGACATTGCCTAACTGCCTGATATGGAGGAAATCCACTAAATATCCATCTGAAGCTCGTTATCATCCTATCACCTTATGTCAAGGCGATCTCATCAATATTTGATACTAATTAGTTCAGACAATCTCACCCATTCATCTGTAACTACTTAGGGCTTATCATCTAGTCATATCAGAACCTTGACATTACCTCCCTTGACTGGAAGATAAGTCTACTATTGTTTATACACCCAAAGGAACTTTGCGTGCGCTTGGTTAATGATCTGACTTCTTATGGGGTCCTTGATAATATAGGCATCAACACCTGTTTTCTAGGATAATTTTAAAGGGACTAATCCAGATACTGCCCAATTTGTGCTTCTGCCCAGACCCATGTTGGTCATGGAATAAATTCATATCCCCATCTTTGAGCTGGGCTAGCCTGCTACACCGTACCTGATTGGCAGCCTGATTAATTATCTTCTTGGCTAAGCTGAACAAGTATGCTTATGTTTGCAGCTTGATCAGTGTATTCATTAGGTTGGTCAAGTAGAGTTGAGGATCCATTCCTTTGGTATCTTCCACGCAGGCATAGAGCAGGGTGGGTAGAGCAGGGTGCCGTCCATATAGTAATTGATAAGTATTCTTCCCCATGGCAGAACAATAGCTGATATTGTAAGTGAAGATGGCTATGGATAGGAGTGAACTCCAATCTGATGGTCGATCCCTTACTAATTTCCATAGTATGTTCACTAAGGTTCCATTAACTCGCTTGACCATCCCATTAGACTTGGGGTGATATGGTCATTAAACCCCACCAAGTTGCCATCAGTCTGTTGAGCTTGGGTAAAATGTGGGAGGTTAAGTTGGTTCCATTATCATTACGTATGAACTGAGAACATTTGTTTCACTGAATTATAAATTCCATCATGAACTTTGCCACAATGACTGCCCTCAGATTGTGCACTGACCATTCCTCAACCCACATGTCAAGTGGTCAATCGCCACCAGAATATACTTGGATCAGTTTGCTCCAGTTGGCAGGTGCCCCACGACATCAATAGAAACCATATGCTAAGCAAAGTGAGGTTTCACTAACTGATACAAAGTCTTTTTGTAGAAGGGCTTTTCCACTTGGCACGGGTGGCAGAAGGAAATCATTTCAAGCTCGTCATAGTGCATACTTTCCCAGTAGTATCAAAATCTCAAAAATTTCAGGGTCTTGTGTACTACACCATGTCCAACTGCTCGTTGTGCACTCATGATAATATTTTGTTTGGAAGAAGGCTTTGGGATATTCATCATAGTGTCCTTTATCCACTTGTACAATTCTCCATTCTTCAGGAACATATTGGCCCTTATTCTTTCTAATACCTTGATGACTTGGTGCGTTTCATCATCATATTTCCTGCTGAGCATTTTGTCAATCATTACATCGTTGAGATCTGCCATAATGGCAATGGTTGGCAATCATGATAAGAAATTGGCTTTTTGGTGTTTTGCACCATGTTAGTGAAGAATTTTAAAGTCATAATCCTGCAGCTTAAGAGCCCATCGGGATAGACGCCCCTTGAGCTCTCTGAGATTCTGCAACCAGCGTAATGACGCATGTCCATTACAACTTAAACTTTACTCCGTGCAAATATACCCTAAATTGCTGGTATGTATAGATCACCACTAAGCACTCCCTCTTGATCATGGTTTAATCGCGTTTATGGCAGCTCAAGCTATGACTGCAGTATGCAACTGGATGCTCCTGGGGTCCCTATTCCATTGTATCCATGGTTTGCTCTCATGTCAATACATTCACCTCTCAAACAAGCTGCTGATATAGTAATGCATCATTGTATTGAGGGACTTCCACTGAAAGTAAATGGATAAGTTCAGGTGGGACTTTTGAGGTTGGAATAGCAGAGATAGAGAGTCCAGTCTTTACTCCGCTCTGACTTTCCCCTTACTATACTGGTCCTGCTGTATGAAATGAACCTGACAATTGAGTAACCTTGTGCAGGTGCCCAACGCGACCACATTTAAAAAATTGCCCCATAGGGCCTGAATCCTTGATTGGTGTAAGATGGGTCACGTAAAGTTATACCATGGCCAATTGGTGTAAACAGGCCCAGCCCAATAACCAAACTACTGATGGTAACTTGGTTGAGGGCAAGGCATGTAGTTATATTAAGGCTGGTAGCTACTAGATGGAATATGAACAGAAAGGATAATTCCCCTGAATACCAAAGCCCAGCAGCGGATGCAGTAGGTTTCCGCTCTGTATTGGGTGGAGTAAAGGTTGCAGATAGACGGCACAAAATTTGGACGATCTTATGCAAGGGTACATCGTCCTCTAAATATGGAGCCATGACATTGTAAAGATTACAGTATGGCTTCACTGCAGAGGTCATCACAATGCATACTTGGATTCAGATAAAGTCTCTGCCCTGAATAACATGTGGGCTTCCACCATAGATTGATCAACAAATGCGTTGAGGGTTCATTACGCTGAAACCCAATAGTCAAGAACTCATCCTTCTGCTGCAACATCTTTGAGGTTATTTATGAACAACCACAGCACAGTATCCTTCACTTCTTGATATGTAACAAAACTATTTGGAAGATAGCAGGTAATTTGGTCAGCACTTCAAACATCAAAGGTGGATATTAACAATTTTGCTTAATTCAATCTGAAGCTCCTTCCAATGCAAACTCAAATCGCTTAAAGAATCCAAGGATATTTCCATCGCAATCAAACGGAAGCAGCTTATCAATACAAACCTTCTGAAGAAGCTCATCCTGCCATTTGAGCACAGCATCCAAGGCAAGTCTAATTTCCGCATACTCAGTTGTCACAGTGTGCCGGAATATTCCCCATCAGTGTAGGCCTGATGCGACATAGCTGAAGCCTAGAGTTTTTGTTTATCTTTATTTTTGGTGTTGATCAATGGGCCCCCTTTAGTGAGCACCACTGTTATAATTTTGGCGGTATAGCGGGGATACGCCAAGGGGATAATTTACACAGGGTTAAGCCCACTGAGCAATAGTACCTATGATATGAATATTTTCATCCTCAAAACAAAGTAATTAACCAATAAATTATGGAGCAATTGCCCGAAAACAATATTTTATTTAATATAATATTTTCAGCAAGTACTCCCTGTTAATCTCGCTCTCTTCTACTAACAATCTTCCCATTTCTTCTTATCATCTCACTTGTATGTTAGCAACTTCAGTTGATACCAACCCTTTTGCTTAGACTATTCACTTCCACCATATTCTCATTGGTTACAGCAGATTCTACCATTCATTAAATTCACAGCCTTCTTAGTTTGAGGCAATCTACCAATTATTCATCATGCATCGACATTGCCTAACTGCCCAATTTGGAGGAGATCCACTAAATATCCATCTGAAGCTCAGTATCATCATAGCACCTTATGTCAAGGCAATCTATCAATATTTGATACTAATTAGTTCAGACAATCTCACCCATTCCGTCATAACTACCTAGGGCCTATAGTACAGTCATATCAGAATCTTGACACCATCCTTAAAGATAAGATTACAAAAGAAGGTAACCTTCTTCCATAAGAGCTCACACTTCAAAGGCTTTACATAAAGATCAGCCTTTTTCAGCGCCACCAGTACTAACTCCAGGTCCTTCAAATGCTGTTTGGGGTGGGGGATTACACTAGAATATTGTCAATGTATGACATTGCGCATGTGAAGTGAAGGTCACCCAGTACGTCATCAAACATCCATGAATGGTAGCAGGCGCGTGCTTAAGGCCAAAGGGCATCAAGAAGAATTGGAAAATATCCCTCATTATATGAAACGACATCATCCACTCCTGGATATTGCTACTTAGATTTGATTAAAGGCGTTCACCAGGTCAATCTTGGACAACGCCTTGATTTTCCCAGTTGCCTGACTGATGGTTTTTTCAAAGTGGAGTGGATAATTAATTGCGCACTGTGATTTTTATTCTCATGACTGTTGTAAACTTTTGTGGGTTTATTGCTCATGTTCTAGGTGTGCGTTAAATAGGTTGTAATTAAATAAATAATATAGATATAGTCATTGATAATAGCATAAAGATAAATATCAGATGTTTTTTTCACAACCAATTATAACTGCTAAGGGTTCTCTTATAGAAAGGCACTGGCGACCTTTCTTAAACCCATGTGAAAGTTCTCAAAACACTCCAGACAACAAAGTAAACAATCTCTTTCACTCTAATCTCAAATGTTGGAAAACTTTTGGATAACAAGGAAACTTCTTTTACTATTGAAGCAAGAGATCTTGACAACTCCAGACAATTGGATAAGGGAAAACTAACTTCAAACTCTTCCTAGGAGAACAATAAAATAGTTGTAATATCATCTAAAATTAATGTCTTCTAAAAGTAAATTTAAAGGATGCCTTTTATTATTAGTGTAAAGGGATATAAATAATAAATGTCCAAAATAAAGTGACTTATTGTAAGAAATAGAGGAGTGCTAGTGTTAAAACAGCTAGCTAATCATCTTCTATAACATTGATTTCCACCTTATTCAGGTATATTCCTACAATAAAAGGACGGTCTGGTGTAAGAAATAAAAAAGTGCTAGTGTTTGACAACAGCCAGACAGATAGCTTTCTTTATATTAAATATCAGCCTTAATTAGGTATCTCCTTGAAATAAAGTGATCTCTACCTCACTCAAAGTATATGAGACATAACCATTGTCTGTCATGGCTACCTGTCATACAAGGATCTTCTAAGTCAATCTCACTGATGAATTCTTTAGTGCATGTATTCCCCAGGTCAGGCGATAAAGTGTCTTTTATTCAGTAATAGCAAGCGATTTACATAAGGGATTTGTGCCCAACTTTTCTGTTGGCGCCCCAATGGGATAACATCCATCGCCAATGAATTTAACCCTTCATGATTCACATTAACATTGAATGATGCAACCGCTCATATATACACCTAGATAGTATCAACCGCTGACTAGATTATGATTTAACCTGAGTTTTGTTTAAGTAAAGCAAGTCCTGATGCCTTCATCCAACTGACAGAATACCATCACAAAGCTAGCATCCTGCTTATGCGATGTGATCTTCTACCCATTAATAGCAGATCAAGTTGGCTTCTAGGCTAACATGAAAGTTTCTACCAATAAAATAATTGTCAATTCTCAGCAACTGCCAACAAACCCTTGTCAACTGGAAAAAAACTCTGCTCAAGTCACACAAGATAATATAAGTATCAATTATCAAATCAAAAATCAAATTACTTTTCACATTGCTGGGGATCCTCCCCAATAGAACATCAGTAATCTAGGTGGAATCTATTATGGAACATTAGTTAATGTCTCATAAGGAAATAAAACAAACAATAGTTACCATTAAATAATAAAGCCAAAATCTAATATCAATTTTTTTAAATAAATTGAGCCCTAGCAGATAAAAGCAGATATTTCATAATAATTCAAAAAACCGGACATTTTTACAATTAAAAACCTAACACATCCCCCTTATTGACCAAATTATCCAGCGGAATTAGAAATTCAGGAGTGAATGTCGCTTCAATCCATGGTCATAATTAAGCTAACATAGTTAGATTGATTTTGGCGAAGCTAAGGCTTCTCCTTGCTAGATTACTTCTCTCATGCCATTCTCAGCAGCGCGGTTCTTCTTCTCCTTTTTCTATTCACTGCCACCTCACACAAGTGCAGTTTCTCCAAAGTCGCTCAGTCAATCTCGCCAATAATGCACTCCTGAACGCCTTTAGACCCAGATTGGGCTTTAATGAAAATGGATTTCATGGCTACCCGCTGTACCAGAATTATTCAGTCAACTTTGCCAATACATTATTCAAAGTCTGTTTTTCCTAAGGTTGGTGCTCTCACACCAATACACTGTACATGGATCTTCTCAGTCAATCTCACCAATGAATTCCTAAAAGCCTGTATTCCCTCATGTCAGGCTTCTTCTTTTTCTTTCAGACTGGATTTTTCCTTGTAATTCTTGTCTTTTGCCTCTTTATGACAAACCATGTTTTAACATGAGCTGGTCCTGCCAAACTCTCAAGCTCCTCTTAACATCTTTTCTCATATTACATACCCCTTCTCTCACAATACAACAGAAGGTGGGAACACCACCAGATACTCTCAAGATTACAGCAAAAATAAAAATTAATTTCATTTATTTGTTTTTTTACTCTTTTTCAAATATGATCTTGTTATAAATAATTATATTCTTTCAAGTATTTTTTATCTTCTATATTTTTCGCTATATTTTTATCTTTTTGATCTTTTTTATTTATTACTTAGATCTATTACTTTGAGTATTTGCTATATGCCTGATTCACTATACAACCATCAGTGATTTTTTTCAGTATATAGGCATCTGTCACAAACTTGGCAATAATCTTGATGGTCAAATCCATTGTCCATTTATTACCAACTTGTTACTATTTGACAGGTCATAATATTAGTACATCCATTTGAAGCTGGCACTTGATCCTACTGGTATCATAATAAGAGACTCTATCACCATTCACCAGTTCCATATGAGTAGAATGATCATTTTTCTCTATAGATAATCATTGGCAATATTCACCATGCCTAATATTCAAATTAATATCACCTGTTAAAACCTTTACACTTTTCAAATGGTTCAGAACACCACAGTTGTGCCAGGATAAACAATATGAAGATTCCCCAACCCCTATGCACAGTAGTAATAGCAGGCCCATCTTCCCTTGCTGCAAGTTTATGAGCAGCGCAACCCCTCAATTAAAGGGACTTCCTCCGAATCAACTTCACCATGGAATTAACCAACGCCATCATTGATTACTGGGTGCTGCTAACTTTAACCCATATAGTCATCTCTACCTGAGTGCATTAACACCCATATAGTCATCTCGCCCTGGGCGGCTCAGCATCTGTTTTAATCAATCCCAAGTCTATCAAGGGTTGGCTCATACAGTATCTCATCTTCTAGCAGGTATGAGCCAATTGAGGGCATCAAATGTATCAGTACTCTCATAGAGGTTTCAAGTATCAGGAAAGTGTACATGGGTCTTGGCAGGCCGCTGAAGCAAATTTAATCATCCAGGATGCCAACTTGTGGCGTGAAAGTTCTCTCAACTGTCACCAAAGTCTTAAAATGGGCTTAAAGCTGAAAATTAGTGGAGAGGTAAAAAAAGATGGAGGGAATATAGACTGCTTTATTATGTGAGAAAGTGTCAATATTTATAGAGCGCGTGGGAACATGGTGCCTTAAGAACCTCAATGGCCCCGTGATATCAGGATATTTTACTGCCTTTCAGATTGACAACTTGGATGGTGCCCTCATTGTACTGCATTGCCCTCTTGACAGCATTAAGAGGGTCACGCCTCTCATGATTCAGGAGTGACGATGAAGTTCCTGAAAGTGGTTCCACATATTCTCAAATGCGTGATGCTTCCTGATCAAATCTGTTTTTGGTGCCTTCAGGATAGGGTTCCATTTGCACTGGTTCAAGAGATGATTGGTCAAAGCTCGATTTAGAAGCAGGGATTTTGGTTTGTTCATCATATCAAATCCTGACACCTGCACTATGTGGAACCATTCCAGGATTGATAAAAACCAGATAGAGTTGTTACACCCTAGCCAAGAAGATAATATATTGTAGAAGATGTTATTTTAGTAAAAAGAAAATAAAACTATTTATAGGGGGGCAATTTAAAATTAGAGGTAATAATCTGAGTAAACGATATCATAAAGCAAAGTAGTTGAATTATGGGAAACTATATTAATGCTTCCTTCAGTAGCACAGAAATGCACTTATGTGACAATGCATCATTGCATCATAGTTTAGATAAACATGTGGGGATAATTTTTTGCTGTAGTACAATTTTATTTAGAGATACTAAATAATGACGTTATCCAGATTATGGGATAGCAAATTCATGTGAATTGGATCACTTCTATAAAAATGTTCATTTTTAAATCCCTTAGTAAACTTTATAATTTTGGTTTCTTCAACCTCGTCCATTAATTTTTTTCCTTTTAAAAATTCTTTGGTAGATTGTTATTTTTAATTAAAATAAATGTTTCAATATAAATCCTTTATATGGGAAAACACTTTCAATAATGTTCTCATTAGTTTATTCATTATAAACTCAGAAATCACTCTCTTTGAGTTAATCCATGCCACCATCATTTGACGTCATTCCCATTGATTAATTACTAATAATTTAAAATTATTCTGTCTGAGTTAGTTCATTTTTTGCCGCTCTATTGATCACCTGAATTTACTAATTCAGGTATATTGAAAATACTCTTCTAGCAATCTCACAGCATCACATTTAAATAAAAACTTTAATATTTATAAAATAAATTGAGGCACTCAACCCTAGAGTTAGATGTTAATCTCAGCCCTAGCTAAGGCTAATATAAGCTTGCAATAAATTTTTTCACCATTGACAGATCTGGAAGTGATCCCTTAATTGCGCAGATTGGTATGGAGACATTAGTTTTGACCATCTTTACTTGAGTAGAAAATTTTTATTCTCAGCGTTTTGAGTCTTTTATGTTTTATTTCTGAATCAATAAACTTCATTTTTGATTTTACTCTTGCAATGGTATTTACTTTTGACACCTAACTTGATACAACAGATCCTCTCCATGAGTCCTCTACAATTAAAACTAAAGTATCTACCACATCTGGGCAGATATCTGGCAGAATGATTTAAATAAAGTGCTATATTGTTTTCATCTTGAATTCTGAATTTTTACCTAGAACATAAACAGTTTTTTTCCTCTTGAGACAAAAAACACGCATTTACTCTTGGCTTCTTTCCCCAACATTGGGCGGGATGATGTCCAGTCACACCACATTTACAACAGCTGTTTTGTAAATTAAACTGTCTAACCTTATTTATTGGGTTTCTTCCTCATTAAATATTCTTTTCATCTGGTAATTAATTTTTCCCATATTCTGGTCTTTGAATATTGTCAAAGTCTGATCCTCATCAGCTTTATTCTCTTTGTAGTTTGATTAGGCAGATTAAATGTCAAGCCCAACACTTTAAATGTTAAAAACTGTTTTAGAGTGCCAAAACCATGGCACAGTGCAATTCTCTGTAGTGCTAAAGCACTGTCTGCATTGCAATATGTGAAAACATCTGATTATACTTTCATGTCCTCCAAAATTTGTGCCTCTGGTAAAATCAATCAATGAAAACAGCTAATGTTTTATCTGTTGGAAGTTGATATGACTTGGCAATATGCTAACCATACAGTAGATCGGAGGGGGAATTGAGATGAGTCAAGAGATTGATGAAAAGAGGTATACAAATAATAGTTGATTGAAATGTCAACCAATTGGCGAGAATGGGTGAATTACACTGAGATTTAATGTAAATGAGAGTTTTGAATAAAAGGGGAAAATAAATAGAAGACTACAAAGCTGAGGATGCATCCATCTTGGGTGTCAAGTTATAAAGAGTTACATGGAGGATTGATGGGGGACTTTTTTTGGAAATTAGGTTGTTTCAGAAAGGTATGCATATTAAGTAAAATAATAAAGGTTGAAATAAAGGATGATAGCTCCATGTAAAATTTTATTAGTTTTTATTAAGAATCAGAAATCTTCATATTGTCTAATTTGGTTACCCAGTGGCTAATACCCTGTGCAAACAGACTTGGTGGAATCAAGACACTATGATGAGAATTAACAGTGGTTCTCATCTCTGCTCAATGTAACTTTCCAAGCAAATTAATTTTGGTAAATTAAAAGCAAATACTTAATTGCACACTGAAGTCTTACTCCGATGTTGTCAGATCCCCTGACAACTGTCCCAGTGTGGGGCAGCAGCAAAACTCCCCCTCCGTTTTCTGTCTGACAGGAAAACGCGCTTGGACTGGCTCGCCCAGTCATTCCAAACCCTTGGGACGATTCTTTCCTCCCAAGGATATCGATGCCCATCTCGCCCAAACCCAAGTGGTGCCCTGCTGACCTCTGATGCTCCCCTGGAGCAATATGCATTTCAGCCTTAAGGTCAAATATGGGAAATTCTTCCCCTACGATGACCAAGCCATTTACTAAAATGCTCAGGCGGTGATGACACCAGCATGTTTTATAGACTTCCGCCCCTATAAGGCGTACTTTGATCTCAGCTTCCCCTTTGAAGCTGATGCAGCCACTGCAGCAATGGTGCCATTAATTTTTAATAATATTCCCCTCCCAACAACTCAGATCTGGCTCCCAATGGACACCACCTTGGTGGTCCAGTTCGCTGGTTTGCCCACAAACCTCCCCCTGAAGTGCTCCACCAGGAGCTGATGGAAGTTTTAGCAGCCTATGGCGCCAACCCCATCTTGCAATTTGTGGTCCCAAATGGGGCCACACGCCTCGCTGGGCCCCAGGCGTATGCCATGATCAGCCCTGAATTTACAAAAATTTCTTTAGAAATTCCCCCTCATGCCACCATCCCATCTGCCACCGACCATCTGTTATGGGCCCACGTTGAGGGCGGATGGATGATTTTGTCCATCCTGTTTTGATTTAGACCACTCAAAATGTAAATGTCATACTCAGAAACTTCTTCTAATGGTGAAAGTTTGCTTGAAGCCCACACACCACCCCCCCATGCCAACTCTGACATGGGGTACAATCCTACCTTCCCCTCCTCCAATGCCTGATGCTGCAGCTGCACCTGCAGACAACAATCAGCACGCACCTTTCCCCAATGCCACAAATAATAAATCCAACCAAACATCAGATTGGATCCCAGTTTGATCCCATGCATCCATAAACAAATCAAACAAACCTCAACTGTACGCTGATTCCCTAATCCATTTCAACCAAAATCCATGGGAATTGTTGGATAAAATTGATGAATCAGGTAACGTCATTGAAGAACTGACGCTGCAACTTGAGCGGCTCTGTAATGCAGAATGGGATGCAAAATTCCCACCTCAGAAATATGTCCCACAACCTAATGCCAAACTGTTCTACAGCGACCACCAGCTTGCAGTAGAAGCAGCCGCCACACCGGATTGCTGTCCGCTTTGCAAAGCTGCCACCAAATCTGTGGCTGCGCTCACAGGAGGAATTCCATCTCCTTTCATCCCTATAAATCTTACTCCACAAAGTAAGATTAACATGAAAACTTTACACAAAAATGTCACTGAAGCCATCCAGAACGTGGTAACAGTAGCACGGAATCCAAAAAAGCAAAAATAACCTGAACCAACATTGCCACATTTGTTAAATTCCCAGACGCCCACCTCAAAGCTGAAGATTCTTTGGGAAAATACATCATTGGTATAGTGATGACTGGCAACTATTCAGAAGTTCTAGTCATCAAGGATATCAAACCCCATGCCGCCTGTCGGACATTCTCCTTCTTGACTTCTGAGAAAGAATATTGGAGTCCAATCTTTAAATAATATTGGGGTTATCAATGATATGAATACCAACGGCGAAAAGACCTTGGCAGATTCTCGGTGGAACCCTATCTATTGAGAAAATATGATTTAAACCCAAAATCAGCGTAACAAGGTAAGAACTGATAATAGGATTGCTCTGACTTCCCGGCCAAATTTGAGGTGTTCAATATTTCATTGGTCTGTTCCTCCTCAAGGTGAGAAGATTTTACCTGTCGATGATTGGGTGTGAATTAACAAATCATTACCACTCAGATCTGAACCCCCCCAAGGTGAGAGGATTTTACCTGCTGGTGATTGGATACAATTTTTCAAATCATTACCACACAGGTCAGTTTTGCCACAAAATATTTATCCTCAATCTGATAGGCTGAAAGCCTATATTTTCTTATTTGGATGACTCATCTTTATAATACTTTAGCCCCGAATTCCCATGGCCCCAAGGATTAAAACTAGTTTAAATATGATTTACTATTATCAAGAAAAGGGCTTTTCCCTGAGTTAGCTTCACACAAATAAACCAAAAAGTATTAAAATTATTTTCTTAAGAGTTTATTATTTATTTTAAACATTCCATTGTCGAATCCAGCAGCACATAACACCAGCGAGCAAAACTCTTGCTGGATTCCAACAATTTGGTGCTCACTACAGGGGCACGCCTGCGCACTAACCTATAGTTACTAACATGGAGGCTGTAAACGTGAGCAGCTCTTCTGGTTCTTCTTTAACTGAATCACGCTTAATTGCTCTTGAGAAGCAACTAGACAGCCCTTTCTCCCATCTCAACAAGATAGAGCAACGGCCGTTCAAATTACCTATAAAGGACAGATACACCCCGGGTGAAGGGAGCATTGCTTCCTTTTTGTACGTTTATGAAGCTGCAATGGATGGCGCCACTGATACACATAAAGTTCAGTATATTCTTCATTGTTTAAGCCGCAAAGCCCAAGAGTTGATCGTTCCTCACCTGGATCCTCAGCACACCTGGCCAGATGTTAAGAAGGCCCTCTTGGCTGAATTCAGATCCAAGCAGAGCTTATACGGGGAAAAACAGGCTTTCATGCGCCTTACCATGTATGAGGGTGAAACCCTCTTTAGTTTTGCTGAGCTGTTCTATCTCACTTCTCAAAGGCTGGCTACGTCTAACCTGCTTACTCTGGATGATGCTATCACTGCCATATTTACAGTGTTAGCTTCACAACCCTCTCTCACCAGGCATATCATATCAGTGAAACGCCACTTTACAACTTTCCGTGATATAGAAGAGGCTTTGTTAGACGTCGCTTGTATTCCTTTAGGTGAGCTGCGGCCTATTAAACCGCTGGAAGTGAGGCCACCTGTGCCTATTATCCCTGCAAAACCTGCTGTTTCAGTGCGACTTAAAATGGACATCCCTCATTCACACAAAGCGGAGATCCCTACTGTGGTTTTCCCTTCAGCTCAGCCCAAAGGTGCGCGCCCTAAGGGTATATCCTCCAGAACTACTGGGGTTGTGAAAATGCCGCTAAATTGAAGCTAATTACCCCACCTCTCGTGGCTGTCTCCCCCACTTCAATTGCAACCTTGCACATGGTTGAGAATACCCCTGAGGCCAACTCTGAGGGGGGTTATGATGACGTTGGGTACTACTTATTGGGAGCTCCCGCGGAAGTGGAGGTCCCTGATTGCCTAAATGCTGAAGGAGTAGATGAAACCA
>JAKSZP010007389.1:0-28488 GCA_022478985.1 Massospora cicadina | reverse complement strand
GTCCGTTAAGGTGGGGGAAGTGTTGAGTAATTGACTGGACCTAATCGTCAGATATTTGATAGGAACATAATAAGGTTAGCTGTTTAGAAACTTATTAAATCATATCAGATATTAGCAATTATGGAACAGGTATATTCTAAACTTATGCAAAGCTTAGAATCCGCGGCCTAACGATTTCACTTAATTATATTTGACTATGATGACACAGGCTCGAGGGCTTTGTTGGTTAGGTCAAACTTAAATTTAAGTTCTGATTTAATGACTCAGGCACGTGGGCTTTGTTGGTCTATGTCAAAATTAGTTTTTAATGTTGGTCAAGTTTTCAATAAAATTAATTACTAATTAGTGATACAATTCGCCTTGGTATGTGCTGCCAATTACACATGAAAGTGAATCAGTTCAGCTATTTTGAAGGTATGATGAAATGCCATTTCAAGGATGATGATGGTGTTTACTCTGACTCTGAGGCTGAGCATGATGCCCTGAGTCGAAGTATTTGTAGATGTCATTACAAACTTTTTACGTGGCCAAGGGTCATTGAAAGTAAGGCGTCATGGGTAAGATGTGGTTAACATTGAACCCTATAAATAACTTTGCATTTACACTAATAAAATATCCTTTCACTACTGGATTTGTTTATAATTTAATTTATAACTTTTTTGTTTAGTACGTTCATTTTTTATATTAGTTGATTTTCACTTGGGATCAGTGAGATCAGGGCGGCGTGCCATCATCCAAGTGAAATGACAACATATACTATTGAAGTGCCAATAATAAGCTTTAAATTAAATTCTAAATCACCATCTTATCTGTTGTCCTCATATAACAGATGCCCAAAACTCTGCCCCACGGACAAAGAAGGACCAGCCATCCGTCTACAGCCCAAATATTCAACACTAAGAAACTGTTAAGAAACTAAAAAAAAAAAAAAAAAAGTGTTAACGTCCATCTGACTATTAGTTGTAGGCCAAGATGTGATGCATCCACTTTGCTAGGTGACATGGTAAACTCATTCCTGCCCACAACATAACCAAGAGATTTAAATTCTTCCTGTGCAAACTCACATTTTGATATCTTAAATCAAGATGTCATCAAGGTAGGCTCCACTGAAGTGGTCTAGGTAGTCACCCAGCACCCTATTAATCATTTGTGTAAAATGTACTAGGTGCATTGCACAACCCAAATGGCATCACCAGATACTCAAATAGCCCAAACCGTGTCTTAAACGCTGTTTTCCACCCACCACCCTCTTTTAATTGTATCTGGTTTTATGCATCCTTCAAGTCAACTTTGGAAGGATTATAGCTTTAGACAATTGATCACTCAAGTGATCAGCATCAGATAAGGGATATAGGTTCTTTATGGCTATACCATTGAGCTTCTGGTAGTTTATACATAACTGTAGTCCACCATCCTTCTTACTAACAAACTAGGGTGATGAACAAAGATAGCGAGACATTCGTATAAATCCCTTCTCAAGCATTATATTCAGGTTTTTCTCAGGGCAATTTGTTCACTCTTATTGCAACTATAAATAGGTCTATGGTTGGGCTGCTTTCCTTCTAGTAAATTAATCGCGTGATCAAAGGGTCCATGAGCTGGTAGCTGCTTAGCCTCCTCCTCTCCAAAATAGAAGCTCACTTTGAAAGATACTCAGGGATCTTTCCTTTGCAAAGCTTCAATGGAAAACCAGGAGAAAATGTTGTGAACCTGTCTAAACCTTTATGCTCTTCTAATGCACACTCAATGAGTTTATCATTTTAGCTTGATTGCGATAGAGTTCCGTCCATAATTGTTCTGGAGTTCAACCTGTGTCCACAAAGAATACCCAAAAAACACAGGATGGGGTGTGTCAAGATTATGATATGACTGGAAGAAAAGCCCTGAAGAGTTATGGCGGAATGGGTGAGAATCCGCCGACTAGGATGATTATTTACAAGTACTTGAGTGCCTTTAGATGAGGCAATAATGGAGTATAATGTAATAGTATTGGATTGCCTACAAATAAGGCGATAAGGCAATGTCAACATTCGATGAATATAATTTAGATTTCCTCAAACTATGGCAATAGAGAAGTGAAGAATACCATCCCAAAACCATTAAAAATCAACGGAATAGGATAGTCTAAGCTAAGAGAATGGTATCATCTGAAGTCGCTGATATATAAGCAAGATGGGATGATTAAAAGATTAGTTTGTTAATAGTGAAGAGAGTGGAACAGCAAAGAGTTGCTGTATTTAATAAAAAAAGGAAATTTTTGTTGGGGCATTTGCTCCATATTTTATTAATTTTCAAAGTGTGTTTGAAGGACTGACAATCCTCATATTGTCCATCCGTGGTTCAGTGGGTTTGACCTGTGCTACCCTTATGGCATATCCTAACGATATCTCCCAAAATTATAACAGTGGTGCTCACTATAGGGGGCCCATTGATCAACTACAAAAAAATAACCAAGCTCCAGTCACCGACCATGTCTCATCAAGACTGCTTTGTCTGGCAATATTCATAAAGCACTGCACCAGTCAAATACAAGGAACTTAAACTCACTTTAGACGCAGTGCTCAAAAAACAGGATAACTTCTTTAAGAGTGGAACATTACTATGAACCAGCTTGACAGCACGATTAGCTAAATGCAATTTCTGGGCCAAAACAAGCAGCTTACTAATTGTTTATATAAAATAACTGGACAACTACATTGCGCAGAGAGGAAATTGACTGGTACTGCCCACCCTCTCATTAGGAAGAGGAATAGCGACAGAAATTGCTCATGGAGAACGATACAATGAGGAATATGACGCTGGCAGAAGTTACTACATCCAGGAAGTCAGCTCAGGATATGATTATGAATTGGAATGCCACTTCTCTCAGGAATGGCAGTGCTGCCCACTGAAGAAGGACACACTACCTCTGAAGCAGCGTACATCCTTACCTCCGCTGGACCAGCTCCTCATTGAGATTGCTTATGAGTCTCAATTAATTCCTCAGTTCACCCCAAAAAGTTGCATCTATGAGTGGGATGAGGAGGTCAATATAAAGAAGCTGCCTCCATATGATCGCAATGGGAATATCCATGGCTTCTTTGACCATTTTGAGTTTGCAGCGGAATGTGCCTCAGATTGGCATAAAGTTAAACTGTTGATATCTGCCTTGTATGTTGGGAGTGCTGACCAAGTCACCTGCTACCTTCCAAACAGTTACATTACCTACCAAGAAGTAAAAGACACTGTACTGTTCCTGTTTGGGGTACCTCAAAAATGTCACAGTGAAAGGCAGAGTTCTTAACTATTAGGTTCCGCTGTAACAAGACCCTCACAGAGTTCGCTGACCAATTTATGGTGGAAGCTCACATGCTGATTGGGGCAGGCTATTTAGCAGAAGCTGATGTGTGCATTGCAATGACTTCCATGGTAAATCCATACCGTGAGCTTCACAATGCCATTTCTCCAATTTTAAATGATAACGTTCCCCTGCTCAAAATTGTGCAGTTCTTATACCATATATCCACTAACTTCCCTTCATCCAATACAGAGCAGAGACATACTGCTGTTGTCACCGGACTTTCCTATTTGGGAAAATACTCTTGTCCTGACACATTCCGCCTAGCAACCCCCAGCTTACTATAATTCTGTGCCTCATCTTCAGCCAAATTACTCCCAACTGTTCAAATTCCACCCTTGCCCCATTTACAAAATTCTTCAGTAGTCCATTTACCGACCTGGACCTAGTTACACCAAGTGACAGCAATCATGCTACTGACCTGGCCTTGGTTACGCCAAACATCAACAAAAATTATCAGCCTGGAACCTCTTGTGAGAACTAAGGATGCGGCTCTTATGGGGTAATTGCTATAAATGTGGTTGCCCTGGCCACCTGGCATGGAGTTGCCCTAACCGTCATGTTCACTATGTGCAGCAGGATCAATACTACTAGGAAAAAAGATGGAGCGGTAGAGATGGGACTCTGTACCTCTTCTAACCTAGCCCCAAACTTCCCACCTGAATCATTTGTAGTATATCCAGTGGAAGTCCCTCAATACGATGATGGGACTTTATACCAGCAACCAGTTGGAGGAGTGAACGTACTGACATGAGCGCAAGCCAAGGCCGTGACAGATGAAGGACTTCAAGAGCAGCCAAAGACATACGCCTGCCAGATGTTCAATCAAGCTTCCTCAGACAAGCTGGATCCTGCCGCAATGTGCCAACTCTGAAAGGAGTAATTGTCATCCTTCTGGTAGACACCATAGTTAAATAATACCCCAAAGTCATGAGGGTATTCGTAGTTTCCGTGGAAAAAGAAATCATATTAGTGTCCACGAATTAAACAGTCAATATTCTTCCTATTTTGAGTGTACATATTGTGATATTTTTGTAGCAAAAAATAGAGTTCACGCTATATTAGATACAGGTTCTCTGGTCAACATAGTTTATACTAAGTTGATGGCAAAGTTGACGTTAAAACCTGGTGTGGACCATCAAATGGTGTACAAGACCTCTGGAGTGGAAAGCACAGTCTCTGAGGAAGCATACAGCGCGCTATCTTTGCGGTTTGGGTCCATTATCATTGTAGCTCTGGCAATAGTGCTACCCAACTGTAACTACGACCTGCTAATTGGAACTGCTTTCCTGAGACACTTTGGGGCTGTCATTGATATGACAGAGGAGACCTTCAAATTTTTGGGGTAGCATATCCCTATTTACTTTACCTCTAGTGGAGTGACAGAGGATCTGGTGCACATGGGCCATATCAATTCTGCATATAGTGATGGATTGATTCCAGTCTGCTATCATAGAATAAAAAGCAAGACTCAGCCCCTTCCCCAGCAGATATACAAATATAAAGGGCTACCTCTCTGAGCTGCTGGGCCTATATCTATTCCTTCCAGACACCAAGTCATAATGAACACTGAGTTAGAGGTGGAAGTGCCAGATGGACTCTATGGGGAGGTCATTGGCCCTATCAGCAAGTGTGGCTTGAGCCTCATGTCGCTCCAGGGATTATACTTCCAGGCCATGGGGAGATCAAGGTTTTGTTTGTGAATCTCCAGAATGAACCAATGCAGATCTGCTGACACTAAATAGTGGCATATTTACACCTGACCCAATTGAGGAGGTCCTTTAGGTTCACGAGTTTGGTTTGTTGGATGAAATTGGTCTAACCATCGAGTTGCAGTCCAGCATAATGACAGTGGTACAGCGGGAGAATTTAATAGGGTTTTCAGAAGAACAAAAATACCAAGTGATAGCTTTATTTCATAAGTATAAGGAGATTTTCGCCGTTAATAACAATTTAGGGTATGCTTGGGGGTGGTCCATTGGTTGGACACTGAGGATCAACCTCCCTCCAGGTCTTGGTTAATCTGCCGATCAAGGGCAGCTGAAGATGTTGTCACCAAGGAAATTAGATAGTTGCTAGAGCAAGGGATGCTTGAACCTTCCAAGAGTCCGTGGCTTCCCCTATTCTGATTGTAAAAAAGCTGGTACCAACCAGGTAGTAATAGACTGCTGGAAGCTCAACAGCATCACCAAGAAAGACTCATATCCCTTATCTCAGATTGACAATGCATTGGATCATCTAGGAGGATCTTGCTACTTCTTAGTGATGGATTTTATATCCAGTTATTGGCAAATCGAGTTACCCACAGCGCAACAGGAGAAATGCGCTGTAGTCACATCCAAAGGCCTTTTACAACTGACCTGTATGCCACAAGGGCTGTGTAATTCCTTGGCTACGTTCCAACGCGCCATGGACGCTATCCTCAGTGACCTTAAGCTATCATGTGTCCTCATATATCTCAATGACATCAATATTTTCTATCAAACCTTTTCTGAACACCTTGATCAAGTAGAAGCAGTATTCTGCTTGCTCACTGAGGCGAGTGTTAATATAAAGCCTTGCAAATTTAAATTCTTCAAGGACCAGTTGGAATACCTTGGGTTTTTGGTAGACTCTAAAGGGCTGAAATACATCTGGTCAAGGTGGAGGCCATCCAAAAAATGACTACGCTAAATAGTAAGCGCGATATACAGGTATTTTTGGGTATAAATGGCTACTACCAGCGCTTCATCCCTAACTTCAGCTACATTAAGGGCCTCTAATTGAGTTGTCAAAAAAGGATGCCATGTTTTAATGGATGGAACGCTACCAATACGCCTTTGACCTACTCTAGACGGCAATGATCAGTGCATCAGTGCTACGCTATCTGAACTTTAATAAGGAGTTTATTGTTCATATTGATACATCCCTTTCCACTGTCAGGGAAGTCCTTTATCAGAAAGATGGTAAGGTAGAGGAGCATCCTGATGCATACTGCATTCAAAGTCTGAATTTCCATGAGCATAATTATATTGTGACTGAGCGGGAGTGCTTAGCAGTGACCTACACATATAAGCAATTTAGGGTCTACTTGCATGGGGTAAGGTTTAAAGTCATAATGGATCACACATTGTTAAGTTGGTTGCAGAACCTCAAGGAGCCTGAAGGGCGTCTAGCCTGATGGGCCCTCAAACTACAGGCTTATGACTTTGAGATCCTCCACAGACCAGAAGCAAAACATCAGAACGCTGACTGCTTATCTAGATTGCCAATCATTGCAGTTACAGCAAATCTCAGCAATGTGATGTACAATAAGAAACTCAGCGGAAAATACAATAATGAACCACACCAAGTGATTAAAGTATTGAATGAGATGCAAATTAATACCTTCCAATGGAATGGAAAACTGTACAAGCGGATTGGCAATTCTATGGTGACTTTTCCGCAATCCTCAGCACAGCTTGGAATTATTATGAGTGCTCACAAGGCAGTCAGACATGGTAGTGTGTGTTGGATTTTGGAAGCTTTCTAGGCTCACTGGTGCTAATGAGGCTTAGACTCCAACAAATGGGGGAAGGTATCCATGGAATATAATAAAAAGAAAAAAAAACTTAACAATTATAAAGTTGAAGTTTTTTATAAGTTTAACAAGTCCTGCAGGGGATAAGATACAAAATGTACCCTCTCAATATTGGACCATTCAGTACTTAAACTGTATTAAGGGTCGAGGATAAATGCAACAATAGTTTTTGAATAGCTTAGACTGTTCTGAATTATGTAATATAAAAAAGTAGCCTATTGAAGCTCAGAAATTTTGCTTCACTTAAGCTGCACGATAGATGGGGAGATATTTTTTGGCAAGACATAACCATGAGGCAAAGATTTGATGAATTTCAGTCAATCCCCATTTAATAAAAGTATTTCACCTTGGGGGACCTCCGCCACACCTACAAAAGGGGGTGGTTCCCAATTAGGTGTTTGAAGGGAATTGGATGTAGCAGGGGGAGAAACCGCCGATGGACTCCCCAAGTTCCCTCGCATGGTGTACAATTTGACTGCCCGACTTTGTGCTAATTTCACGCTTAGTATTCATAATAGTGTTACCCAATTTTCGGGTTAAACCAATAATTGGCCAGGGTCTTTTGGCCAATAAATCATTAGTATCATCTAAATCACCCTTATCATTTGAAACTCATAATAGTCTGACATTTCCCTGTTTTGTTCCATTTTGACCCAAAACATTCTTTTCTTAAGCCATGAGGGCAAATGTTTGACATTGCTCCCCTCAAGAATGTTGGGGTGAGAATAGGGATGTAGGAAGTGGCCATGTACCCGATTTATGGTGATACTGGTAGCCAACGATTCTATAGAATACTCATCACCTCTCTTGTAGGTGAAAGTGAAGGGACCCTCTAAACTAAAACCAAGATTGCTATTTCTGGGTGTAATGCGGTTATGGTAATAAAGGAGCAAGTCAGACACTTTGAAGGAAGATAGGGGAGCCCAAAGCTCATTTGCTGCTTGTCCCTCTTTTTTTTAGTACTAGGTGGTCACTTGTCCCTCTTTTGTAATTGTTTTAGATAAGTTTTTATAGCTTCAGATTGAAGCTGAATGATACTGAGCCAATCTTCTCATTGCTTTTCCAGGTTCCTTGACTTGAGAGTAGAAAATCTTTTTAGCTAAAAGGGCGACTATCCCTGGTTCTCGCCCATACAGAACATGGAATGGGGACATTTTCAGGATCTGGTGATAACTAATCCGGTATGCCATAAGAGCACTGTGTAGGAATTGATCTCAGTGAAGTGGATCAGAGGAGGCCATTTTACGCAGGATGGAAACCAAGGTTCCATTGGCTCTCTCCACAGTTCTATTGGTAGAGGTTTTATATAGGGCTGAGAAGAGTTGTTGGGTCCCCATAGACGTAGCCAGGATCTTGACTACTCTAGAAGTGAAGTTCTTACCAATATCACAGAGTAGTACTTGAGGACATCCATGGCGAGTGAAAATATTTTGATGTAAGAATATTGAAGTGGCCTTGGCCGTTTGTTCATGGAGAGCCACGGCTTCAATCCAGTTAGTAAAGTGGTTAATACCTACTAGGATAAATTTATTTCCACTGGTAGTCTGTGTTAGGGGACCTACTACATCTAGACTTATGGTCTGGAAAAGTTGTTGAGGGGTAGTGGGTTAATATTGGTATTTAGTCTTGAAAAAAAGACTGCTTTTTACACAAGAGGCAATTATCTAAGACTTTCAACAATAGCTTAATTGATATTCTTCCCAATAGTACCGCTCCCTAATCCACTCATAAGTTTTTAACACTCCCCCATGACCTAGGGTAGAGTGAGCCACCATATAACAAGTACACGTTCTGAAGCCATAGATTGGCAACCACTTTGCCTCCACTTGCTTATACAACTTCCCATTATCCACTTTGGTGTTGCGGGAGTGTCAGGCTAACATCTTCTGAACAGGCTCATCCTCATCCTCCCAGTCATTGGGGGTCATTAAGAGATCATGTAACCTCTCTGCCTCACTAATACAAATGCAAAATGGTCAGATGAGTTAACCCATCAACATTCATGTGACAGGTTCCAAAACGGTATTCAATCCTCATGTCATAATTCTAGAGCTTTAAAGACCATTGTGCTAACCGCCCAGTAGGATCCTTCATATTCTGTAACCATTCTAGGGAAGTGTGGTCGGTAACCATAGTGAAATTAGTGCCATACAGGTAAGGGAGGTAGTGCTTTACAGCTAACAAAACATCAAGCACTCCTTCTCTGTGACGCTGTAGTTGCGTTCCACCTTTGATAGCATCTTACTGAAATAGGATACAGGATGATCCACACCATTCTCATCCAGTTGGGCTATGATGGCCCCAATGGTTTAATCTGAGGCGTCAGTAAACAAGATAAAAGGTTTATAATTGGGTGCTGTAGGATAGGTCGTTGTTGTAACAGTTGCTTCGGCGTTTAAAAAGCAGCTGCTTGTTCTGTACCCCAATAAAAATGGATGTTTTTAACCAATAGTCAAATGAGAGGCTAACTTTTATGAGTAAACTTGGGGATGGACTGATGGTAATACCCTATCATACCCAGAAAAACTTGAAATTTCTGAAGGTTTGTAGGGCAGGCATTTTAAAGATAACCTCGACCTTATCTTATAAAGGCTGAATCCCTTCTTGATAGATAGCATGTCCAAGGAAAACTAGCTTCTTTGTGAAAAAGGAGCATTTTGACGATTTCAACTTGATGTTAGAAGCCCGCAGGCGTTAGAAGACTTCTTTTAAATGTGCAAGATGATCAATGAACGTTGCTGAAAAGATGAGAATGTCATCAAGATAGATTATCACACAGATTATCTTGCGGTCCCACAGAATGTGATCCATTGCCCGTTGGAAGGATGCTGGCGCATTGCACAGCCCTTGGGGTAGGCAGGTAGGATGGAATAAGCCTTCACTGCAAATGAGGTCACATTTCTCCTGATCTTGGGAAGAAAGATCTATTTTCTAATATCCGCTGGCCAAGTCCATGGCAGAAGTATTTTGAGCCGGATAATTGTGAAAGGGCATTATTGCGGGGGATAGGATAGCAGGCTTTTTAGTGAGGTTATTTAATTTACTGTAGTCCATCACTACCTGACGACCTCCATTCTTCTTTTTGATCATCAAGAGAGGAGACGTCTAAGGGCTTTGGGATGGTACTAATATCCTAGTGTCTAATAACAGCTTGAGTTCAATCCAAATTTGCTGCTCTTCAACCTTAACTTACAGTAAGTCATGGATCAAATCGTTTGGGCAACATAAACATCAATGGAGTGGCTCCGCCCCTTCATATTCCTGCAATCCGTGTCAGTCTGGGAGAAAATATAGTTATATGTATTCAATAGAGAATGAACTTGCTTAAGCTCATCTGGAGTTAGGACATTTGAGATGTGGGCGTTAGGCATAGTACACACCATCTGGTCAGTGGGTAAACCCTTACACAACATTGTCATTTTAAGTGGACGCTATTAATCTCATTGATGGGAATTAGCGGACTTTTTCCTATCTCTTGATGTTTTTTGACAATGATGGGTTTATTAGGAAGATTTCCCAATAGGATATTAATGGGCCATTGATAGGCGTGGTCTAGTATACCTGGCAACACCTGAGGTTCAAAGAGCTTACTCCATCAATGCTTGTTATGTGCAGCAGACAGGCTCGAGGGATTTTTAGATTATTATTGGTAGTGAATACCCGTTGTTCACCAGCCTTGACTACTGTTTCCTCTGAAGCATAAAAGGGAATGTACTCTGAAGCATCCACCAATTCGGGCAACCAGTTTTGTTGCATCCAGAGGTCGTGTAGAATAAAGGTAAAGCAGAGGACGGGTATTCAACTAATCAGGAGCATTCTTTTTATGGGGTTCTTCATTGGTGAGGAATAAAGGAACCTCATAACCAAGTGGGGAGAGGTAACCCTGTTTCATGTTGATTATACCATCATACTCAATCATAAACTGTGTGCCAATAAGAATATTATATGCGTTATTATCCAAGGCCATAGCGGTAGCTGACAATAAGAGCTTTCCAATCTGAATAGGCAAGGAGGAGTAGGCTCCAATAGCACGTGTGTTGTTGGGACCCGCGGTTCTAAACTCCTGAGCACATTCAAGATTGGGAGCCAGCTTAATCTTATTGATCATCTTGGAAGAGAGAACGTTCACAGATCCAGTATCCAAGCTATCCCTAACCCAGACTTTTTGAATAACTACCTCTACCTTAGTTATGGTCCCACAGAAGTTTAGGGGGAGAGGTAATACTTCCTTAAGTTGGAGAGTAGAGGCAAGCTTTTTTAGCAGTCTCGGGATAGCTATCTTTAATGGACTGTAAGGTGTGAACATGATGAATTGGTTGGATCAACGAATCATTAAGCTGGTCAGCATCTCTAGAGGTATCAATAACCTCAGGGCACCCCAGCACTTGATTAAGGTAGGTTTCTTAAGGGATCAGGGCTTTATCTACTCCTTCAGGGTTCAGACAATCTGGTATACCTACTTCAACAGGGGCTCTTAGAACATCATAGCCAACGTCCTCATAACACCCTTCAGACTTGTCATCCAAAGGGTTTTCCACATACATTGGTTGAACGCTAGAAGATCAGTCGGAGGTGTAGGCCATAACCTTAGTAGCTAAGGGCTCATCTGTAGCAATGATCACTGGAGAAGCGGTGGCTTATCTTGAGCAACCTTCTCATTGAGCCCATGGTTGTTGGGAGCAACCATCAACAAAAGGATAGGTTTGGGTTTCTTAGTAGCTACAGGTTTTGGATTATTATTGTCTGGAGGAGATAGCATCTTAGAGGTGGATGCTTTAACTCCACCAGCAGTGGGTTGATCAGTGGCTGTAAGACTTGGTGAAACAGGTGGTTTAACTTTAGCGATCTGTTCCTTAACCCCATTGTTGGTGG
Organism: Massospora cicadina; assembly: GCA_022478985.1. Lineage (NCBI taxonomy): Eukaryota > Fungi > Entomophthoromycota > Entomophthoromycetes > Entomophthorales > Entomophthoraceae > Massospora > Massospora cicadina. The sequence goes on along the minus strand of JAKSZP010007389.1, from coordinate 16,720 downwards.
GGCGGATGTCACCTGAGAAAAGAGTTTAGGCTTAGGAGCAGGCTTTTGAACCACTTAGATAGGTTTGTTAGATGGCATAAGTTGATTGTGGTGACAAGGTGAGGCCGGGAGTGTTGCCCCATTGTTGATGATACACTCTAATTTACTGGTTTGAGAACTTCAGGTTGGCTTGTGAAGGAGGATCAGGTGTGAGCTGCACCGCCAGTGCTGGTATCAGAGTAGTAATATGCATAGGATTCAAAATAGCCTCTTCTGTTGGGGATTCAGTTGTGTACTCCTCAATAGTCCAAGCCTGGGGATTCATCACAGCTTCATTGGTTATTGCACAGGTAAACAAATCAGCAACATCTAACAAGGCCTCTTTTATGTCACGGACATTTTTTGAGGTTTGCATTAGGTAGATGATATTCTGAACTAAAGAAGGTTGGGAAGCTAACCAAGATAACATAGCTGCAATGGCATCTTCTAGGTTTAGCATGTTTGATGCTGACAACCTCTGAGCAGCAATATAGAATCACTCAGAAAAGGCTGTGATCCGTTCACTTTCATACATACTAAAGCGCAAAAAGCCTTTTTTCCCTAGTTAAATCTGTTTGGATCCAAATCCCGCTATAAGAGCTTCTTTAATCTCGGCCCAAGTGTGTAGAGTTTCCATATAAGGGACCATCAGTTATTGGGCCAAGCAGTTTAAGCGAGAAATGATGCTCTTTACCTTCAGGTGGTCAGTCGCCCCTTCCATGGCTGCTTCATAAATGTATAAGAATGAAGCAATACTACCCTCACCAGGGGTGAAATTATCCTTAGAGGTACAACTGAATGGGCGCTGTTCATGCTTTTTTAAGTCTTGATAAAGCGCTTGCTAGTTGCTGTTCAAGGGCAACTAGCTGGGGTTTAATAGCAGAGGGGAGGCTGCAAGGGTTATTCACCCCCACACCCTCCATTTTTGATAATTTATTGTGGTGTACTACCCTGTAGCGAGCACCATTTGTTGGATTTTAGGATCTTTCTAGGCTCAGTGTAGCTAATGAGGCCTAAACTCCAACAAAATGGGGGAAGGTATCCACAGAAGATAATAAAAACAAATAAACTTAAAAAATATAAAGTTTAGGTTTTTTATAAGTTTATTGAGACCCGCAGGGAATAAAATACAAAGCGTACCCTCTCAATAACAGACCATTCAGTGTTTAAATCTATTGGGGGTTGAGGGAAATGCAAAAATAGTTTCAGAATAGCTTATACTGATCCAAATTGGGTAATATGAAAAAGTAGCCTAATAAAGCTCAGAAAATTCGCTTAACTTTGGCTGCACAATAGATGGGGAGATATTGTTTGGAAATAAATACCCGTGAGGTAACAATTTTATGAAACTCAGCCAATCCCCATTTGATATAATTATTTCAACTTGGAGGACCTCCGCCACGCCTATAAAAGGGAGTGGTTCCCGCTTAGGTGTTTGAAGGTAATTGGATGTGACAGGGGGAGAAAAAGCTGATGGACTCCCCAAGTTCCCTCACGTGGTTGGAGCAATTTGACTGCCCAACTTTGTTCTAATTGCCCGTTTAGTATTCATAACAGTGTTATCCCAACTTTTAGAGTTTCATTAAGAATTGGTCAGGTTCTTTTGGCTGATAAAAACATTAGTATCATCTAACTCTCCCTTATCATTGGAAACTCATAAATTTCTGACATTTCCCTGCATTGGCCCATTTTGACTCACAAAATTCTTTTCTTGGAGCTGTGAGGGCACATATACGACAGTGCGCAAGAAAATGGAACTGTTGCGCCCTCAGTATCACTGGGAAAGCATGAAATTTGACGTGCTTGAAACCATTTTCTGTTGCCACCAGTGTCAAGTGGAAAAGCCGTTCCACCAGATGACCTCGTACTGGTTATTAAACTCTCATTTTGCTTGGCATACTATTTCCCTTGATGTTGTCAGCCCTCTGCCAATGGGAGCTAACTGATGTAAGTACAACCTGGTGACTATCGACCACTTGACCAGGTGGGTTGAAGTGTGGGCAATATGGGATTTTATAGGGCGGTCACTGTGGCCAAGTTCATAATAAAATGTATTCTCCAGTGACATGGTTGCCCTCAGTTCATTCTTACTGATAATGTAACCAACTTACCTCATACATCCTTCCAAAGTTGAACGAGCTAATGGGCATACTTGGGGTTTTGATGACCTCATATTACCATGAGTCCATAGGAATTGTTGAATGGGTCAATGGGACATTGGTGAACATCCTCCAAAAGCTGGTAACTGATAGACCCTCTGATTTTAGTTCCCTCCTATCTACCACCGTTTTTGCTTATAACATTAGCTATCATTCTGCCATGGAAAGAGCCCCTTTCAACTTCTATATGGCCAACAGCTCGCTCTTCCAGCATTGCTTATTTTATGCATAGAAGATACCAGCGGAATGGATCCCCATTGATACTTGAAAAATTTAGCTGACACGTTGATCAAATTACAAATAAATCGCGTACTATTTCAGTTTGGCCAAGAAGATTAAGAATCAGGCTGCCAATCAGGTATAGTGAAGTAGGTTAGCTCAGTTCCAAGAAGGTGAGATGGTATTGTTCCATGACCAGAATGGGTTTGGGCGGAAACACAAGATGACTAACATCTGGATTGGTTCATCAGAAGTAGTTGAGAAAGTGGGCATCAACGCTACACTATTTAAGACCCAGTGAGTAGTCAAATCATTAATTGCATGCATGCAAAGTTTCTCCTAGGTATAAACAATAGGAGACTTATCCAGTCAATGGGGGAGTGATTTCAATATTCTGATATGACGGATGATAAGCCCTGAAGATCTATGGAGATATGGGTGAGAATCTGTCGACTAGGCTGACTATTTACAAGTATTTGAGTGCCTTGAGGTGAGGCAATATTGGGATATAACAAGTTTTTATTAGATTGCCTACAAATAAGGCAATAAGGCAATGTCAACTTTCAACAAATTTAATTTAAATCATCTTGAACTAAGGCGACAGAGAATTGAAGAATACCATCCCAAAACCAATGAGAATCAGTGGAACAAAATAGTCTAGGCTAAGAGAATGGTATTATCCAAAGTTGCTGATATATAAGTGAGATGTGGTGATTAAAAGATTAAGTTGTTAATAGTGAAGATAGTTGAACAGTGAAGAGTTACTGTATTTAATAAAGAAATAAAAGTGTTGTCAGGGTATTTGCTCCATATTTTATTACATTTTCAAGTGTGTTTGGAGTACTGACGATCCTCATATCATCCATCCGTGGTTCAGAGGGTTTAACCTGTGAAACCCTTATGGCGTATCCTAATGTTAACATCCAAAATTATAACAGGGTGAACTATGCAGGTCCCAAAACTCAACTTTTATTTTACTTACCTCAAACTTCAAGTCAATGTGACGTGAGCAGCAGTAAGCTAAAGAATGTGCATCATTCCCCCAAGGTTACTTCCATCAAAGGTTTCTTTGCATACAATCCCACCATTTTCACTGCATGATATGATATGAAGTTCCGTGAGGCCCCACTGTCCAGAAAAGCCATAGTTTTCTAATTTCTCTTTCCAACATTTAAGTTTAAACTCAATACTGGATAAGACTTCTTATCATTTTTAATGAGGAATTGAGGGTCTGGGTGTTTCTCTTATAGCACTTCTGTTCCCAGAATTCTCTTGGTCTGCTAATACCCACTATTAGACTCTGTGTGACCTCAATAACATTGTTTAAGGGTAGCATGATGGGGTGGTATCTGATCAAATCTGCTAAGCGACTTTCCAACCCTTTGTCTGAAATAAAGTGCTCCCATTTCCTCGTCTATTCAGCCCTCTGAAAGTTCCCAAAGAACTTATGACTATATTCCTCAATGGTTTGCCCTTCCTGTTGAAGGTTCATCAAGGCAATCCGTGCCTGTAATCTGTTACCTTTGGAAGTCGCTGCAGCTAACAATTGATCTTTGAATGATCCATAATCTTCACACAAATTCTCATTCTCTTCTAGTGCCCTTATAAACCAACCTAGAGCATCACCAGTGAGTTGTGATCCTACTGTCATAATTTTCGCGCACCATCTGAATAGTTATCAGGATAAGCTTTGAAATATGCCTCCAACAACTTAAGACCTTCTTTTACTTCAGTTAAAGTTAATTATTTAGGCAAGGGGACTGTAGGGTAAGTTATAGGTGTATAGTTGGCAACACACTCTGTTTGCATCTGACTGGGTCCTAATGCTTCTTTATAGATTTTTAATATTGCTTTACTGGTGAAACCATCTTCACTAGTAATTGGTAACTTTTCTTCAACAAAACAAATATCAAAAGCTACCAGTAATGAAAACTCAGTGAGATATACTTATTATAAATTTTGGTGGTCAAATTGTCAGGGACTGGTGTTCTTATGTCCTGGTTGGGGGTAGCTATCCATGATCTAGTATAACCAAGGGGTTTAATCCAGTATGACAAGGACATTAGAGGTATCCAGGTATAAGGAATGGTGGGTAAGCTGGTATGGGAGTTGCTTAAAGATATGGTTATAAGAAGGAAAAGTTGGAAGGGAGTTTCTTGTAGGCTGAGATGGTAGATCGGTACTGATAACATTTTAGTAAAAAATTAGTGTTTGCATGATAAATAATATTTTTATTGACTGCAAAGGTTAACCAAATGAATGCCTTGTTTTATATACCATCCAACTTCCTGGACTTACCTAATCTTAATTGATTTTAAAACAGTGCACTATTCATCTCTGGAGCTTATGGGATTTTACTTGCATATGATTTTTAAACAGTGGGGTTTGTCTCATTCTCATTGTAAACTCATTTTGGTGTTTAATTTACTCAATATTATTGTAATTAAGTTACTTTAAATGATTAATTAAACAAATTCACCACAATTATTTATCTAATATGCAATTAAGTTGATCTAACTTCATCACACATCCTCATGATCTGATGGATGATATATGTAACCTCTGGAATTTTACAAATGTCAGGACTTACCCTGACAGTACCACTATCAGAGAGCAGCACCTTAGGACTACCGTGGTGAGCATAGACCTGTTTTAGTAAAAAGGATGTGGTTGCTTTAAAGATGGGCAAGTCAACGGAGATGACCTCACCATATTTTGTAAAGTGATCAACCTATAATATGATATAGTGATGTCCATACATTGCTTTAGGCAAAGGGCCAATAACATTAATACTAACTGTGGTGAATGGGGCAGTAAAATCCATAACCTTGTTTTCTACATCAGATTTAAAAGCTCCTATTTGGCACAAGTGAATCAGGTATTGATGACGTCTTGTATAGTTTCAATCATCCCATTCCAGTAACAACGTTCCCTCAGCCAATAGTGGGTCATCTTTACCATGGCATGGCTTACAGCCATATGTGCCTCCAGAGCGGATTTTGTTTTGGTTTATTGTCATATATACAGAAGTCAAAATGTCTCAACTTACTTATACAACAGTCCATCTTCAATCGATCCTGCTCAGCCAATTTCTTCAATTGCTGTTAGACCATCAGAGGTTCTTGACTTCATTACTCAGGTTTCACAATAAATTCATAAATTCAATCCTCTTCAGAAGCATAGAGCGTCAGTATGGGTAGCTGGGATAATCTGTAAGTGTTTTGATGCACCATTATAGTGCAGTGTATAATTGAAAAATATTAATTCTGGAGTGTAAGTGCCCAGCGGGACAAACATCAGTTTGGGTCTTTCATCTTTTGTAGCCACTGTAGGGAGGCATGATCTTTCACTACAGTGAAATGGTTCCCATGTACAGGAGAGGACAAAAATGTATGATGTTCAACATGACAGCCAGACACTTTCATTCAGTTGCGCTGTAGTTGCTTTCTGCCCTAGTTAAAGTCTTACTGAAATATGCTATATGGTGATCAATTTGACTTGCATCATGGGCCATACTGTCCCTCACAGCCATGTCACTAGGAGCAGTGAAAAGAATAAATGTTTATTGAATTTGGGGTATACCATTATAGGAGGGGTAGCAAGAACCTTCCTTAGAATATCAAAGGCCTGAACTTGTGTTTCTTCCCATTGGAACAGAACTTCTTTATGAAGCAGATAGGTTAGCGGTTCAGCTATTTTGGCTAAGTGAGGGGTAATTTGTTGGTAATAACTGACCATTTTAGGAAGACCTGAATATTGCATGAAGTGCTTGGTCAAGTCATTTTCTCAATAGCGATTACTTTGTTGGGTAGTGGTGAGATTCTCTATAATGTAACCTTATGCCCAAGGCATTCCATTTGGGTTTGGAAAAAATGGCATTTGGCAGGCTTTAACTTTAGTGAAGCAGAGTGAAGATGTTCAAACAATTCCTTCAGATGAACTAGATGTTTATCAGAAGTGGGGAGAATATGGTCACATCATCTAAATAAACCAACACACAACATCTTCAAGTTTCCCTATAGGCATTCCATTTTCTTTTAAAACGTGGCTGGGGGCGTTGCATAGCCCTTGAGGCATGCAAGTGGGCTCAAATAACCCTTCACTCATTATAAGGGCGCATTTCTCCCTATCATCTGGTGCAAGCTCAATCTTCTGATACCCACTTGTGAGATCCATTATTAAGAAAAACTAAGATCCAGCTAAGAGTCAAAATGGATCATTGATTTGGGGTAGCAGTTAACTGTCCTTTCAGGTGATGCCATTCAGCTGGAAGTAATCCATTACCACCCAATGCCCTCCATCTTTTTTTCTCATAAGCAGCAGCGGTGAGGCCCAGGGACTTTGACAGTTTTAGAAATACAACGTTCTGGAGTTGCTTTAATTTTTCAAACCTGTACTTCTTTGACCTTAGATTTCTGGTAGGGTTGAGAATGGATCAGAGGGGCGTCACCTGTAAGCACCCTGTTCTGCAACACCTTCATCATTCCAAATCATCTGTCCTATAGAAAAGGTATAATTGTACTCTTCAATAAAAGTATCTGCTTGTTGCTGTTGCTCATAGGAGAGTGTTTCACTATCTTTACTTTGACATGGACTATTGTAGCATTTTTGGCAATCTCTAAGTCACACATAAAGTTCCACGCCCATGGACGGACTCAACTTGATCAGATGGTAGAGTTTTAACATATGTAACAGTTTGGTTTTGATTTATTTGCATCAGTTGATCAGTAAAGTTAGCCATCAAAATAGTTAAAGGGCTCTGGTAAGATGGGTTAGCACACCAGGATAGGTGAGAGGTTCCCAAATGTCAGATTAGGATCTCTGAGAATTTTCAGTAAATGATCTGACAAATTATTTTTTTGAGGACCATTGTATACTAAAGCTGAGATTTTTGTGGTATGGTTATGCGGTTAATTGTGTATACAGGCATCCCTTCCTAGGCCTCTGCACTGGAAAATGGTAATTTAGTCTTTTGCCCAACTACTCAGTACTCTAGCCGTTTGATGTGGTTTGGTTGTTCCATAAACAACTCCTAGGCTTTCTCTTTCCTTTCTTTTTAGAGATATCCTTTAAGCCTAAGATAATATGTTACATTAAATTTGAAAGATGTTAGCCTTTATGACATATTTGGGTATCAAATAAACCAGGAATTGTGTACCTATGAGAAGGTCATAGCCATTGTTCTCTGGAAAAATTGCTGGGTCCTTCACTACCTGAGATCCAATCTGAAGTAGCATGGATGAGTAGCCCCCAGAGAGAAAGTATGATAAGTTTCACGATCCCATAATCTAAAGTGTGTGTTTTTGTTGTATTGACCTTTATCCGTTTCACTAGGCAGAAAGAAATGTCATTAATGGGAGATCTGGTATTGACTATGGCCAAAATTCCACCTTATGACTGCCCACTTCTACTCAATTGACTTTGGTACAAAATGGATGATTGAGTAAAATAAATTTTCTAGAGGTAGAGGTCCATAAAGGGCAGAGTAAGAAGTAGTAAAACCTTTATTTGAAATCAGCATTCTGGAACATCCAATTCATCAGATCTGGATAGAACATAACATTAAGTGCATGAAGCAGCAATAGATTGAGAGTGAGATATGGCATCATCAGCAGAGGGTGCCTCACGCCTTAAGCTGACTCCAATTTTCCCGCCCCATTGGCTTTTTTCTTCCATTAGGAATTTCCTTGATGACCAAAAATTGCACAATATGAGCATGGATCATAAAATAGGTTTAGATCTTTGTAATCATCTGACTACATGAATTTGAGGCTGTTTCCCTTTTTTAGAAGGGTTGACGCACTTACAGCTCAGGCTTCTCCATTATAAAATTTTTTAATACTGAAGATAGACTTTTACATTTTTTGGCATTCTGGAAATAGAGCACAAAATTGGTACTGTGCTAATACACTGAGAGGATGGCTTTGATAGCGTCATCTAAGTTAACTTGATCACAGGATGCAAGGGCCTGGGCTTTATGATAAAAATGCTTGGCAAAATTGATGTTAGTTTCCCCACATCTTGTGCAGATTCTCACAAAGGCCTGTTTACAGTTAGAAAGGAAGATGTTAATTTTGAATTCTTTAATAAGGACATCCTTTGTAGCAGCCCAAGTGGTACACATCTTGAAATATGGCATCGTGATTTCTTGAGCCTTGACATCCAGACAGGTTTGAATGTGTTGACATTTCTAACAATACGTTGTTTGTTCCATTGAACCTTCAAACAATAGAGGTATAACTGAATGGTTTTAGTCCTGGGGACATACTTCTCTTTATATCTGAATTTAAAATATCCAACAGGTTTGGCGAGAACGTGGATAGCTGTAGAAGTTGGTCACTCAGATTCATTGGGCTCTGAGGTAGCTAAATCAGTATGAGGAATAGCTTTGTCAAATTGGCGATGAATTCATTCATATGATCCTGTAGAGCAGTATAACAGTCATTGACAAGTGTAAGTGGGTCATGGTTTCTAAAAGTTGTTCGAGCTTTTTGATCATAGCTGGTTGAAGATCTAATTGAGTGGAGAAAGTAATTTTTTAACTTCAATTGTTTGAAGCTTAACATTCATCCACTTGTGTTGAAGGTTCACTTGGGCATGGGAGTAAATTAGGTTTGAATAGTTTGCAGTCATTTAGCATGCTGGTTGTACAAGGAGATAGATGTTAGATATATATCAAGATGATCCCACTCAATAGTCATCTTTGCTCCTTGGGCCTTCATTAGTAATTGTCACTCAAGAGCCTTATCTGAGCTTCATAGTTTTCATCAAAGAAAGGTCCAACAATTGGGGAGAATCCTGGATGACCATGGGGACATTCATGTTCAGAGGTCCTTATTCTCCTTCCTTCCCATTAGGTCCAGTTTTTCCAGGAGGTCTTTTTTAACTAATAACTTTCTGGATTGGCGGCATAGTGGTTAATTTGCTTAAAAAGCTGAATCTGGGCAGATAAGGTGTGATTCAGGATATCAGTAGTTTGGCAATTCCCAGAGATTCAGTCAATGAGATTAAACAAAGCACATTCCACTCATGGGTTCATGTCAGTAGCTACATGGATCATCCACTGGGAAAGTTCACCATGCAGATATCAAGTAACTCCAGTTTCAATCTGGGCCAAGTGACGTTTTATTTTGTTGATCAACTGGTGGTTATCCAGAACGGCCACACAATTGCCTCAACTAAAATTATATATGGCTTCATAAAATACAAGGAGCTGGGCATGAATTTGATTTGACAGTCTGAGTTGCCATTGGATCTCAAAGTGGTGTGGCCCAAGTAACTGCATTTGATAATGTAAAGCAGGGTGAACAAATAACTGAAGATAGGTTTCTATATAGGCTACTCCTACTTTGTTTCCAGGAAGTCAGGTGAGGAATATAGTTGTGTCATGCTGCTAGCAATACATGCAGAGTGGCTATGGCTAGATCTATCACCAGGGATGATAGCTCCAGCCAGTAACACTGAGACAATGTTGGGGACATCAGCAGCCTGGATTTGTTAAAGTAAATTATCCAAGACTAAAATAGTAAGGGTCATGATTGAATTGAATTCAAGCTCTTGAGTGTGATATAGAGGTGTATCATGGTTGTTGTTAATGACCCATCTGGTCAAGCTCATGTTCTATTTATATTGGTAGGGCTGTCATCATTGGACTTATTCATCTTAAAGATAGGTCTTCACCAGGTAGCCTCAGAAGGACCTGGCAAGGAGCATCAGTTTTGGGATCTGTTGTTTTCTTTGAAGGTTGGACAGTTCAAAAGGCTGCTCAATTATTAGTTTATTGTAGCTTCAGTGGAATTTCTTAGGTTTGCTTCTTTAAGGCTATCTCATAATGGAAATGTGTCATTGAGGCAATCTCTGTTTGCCAAATATGCAGGATCTCTGTATAAAAATAGGCAAAAATCTCTAGTAATTATAACTAGGCAAAACTAAAGGTATCTTTATTGATCAGAAATCAGAGATATTTATAGGTTTTGTGAGAATCAAGGTCACTTAGGATAGACTTTGTGAGAAAATTAGGATTGAATCAGGCATGGAGATCACTTGATTGGCATGGCAGAATGCAAAGGTTTTTAGCATACTCAGCCCTTATTAATTGTTGTGGCAGAATCTAGTGACCTCCAAAATAAAAGACCTTTATCAGATGAATTGGTGCTTTATCAGGTAAATCAGTAGATTCAGAAAGGGTTCATGATTTCAATCACTCTTTTTGAGTTCATTATCCTTATCAATTTCAATATCTTTTATAGCAGTGGATCTCTATTGGTCATGTTGCAAATTAGGTCATGTTTGAATCAAACCAATATCAATATGATTCTCATTATTCCTGACAATACCCCTGCACCAATTTCAAAAATTGGTCATTGCATTTGGTCAGAAAATGAGAATTTGAGTCCTATCTGGTTAATAATATTCCCAATCTGGCAACATTCAACTGAAGCCTAGAACTTAAGTTCAGGCTTACTTAAGATATGGTATTACTTGGGATGGTAAGTTGATCCAATTGGCCACATTTGGCTCAGCCACTCAGTAAATTGACGTTGGCTCACATACCTTATAGCCATTTAAGTTTGACTGACACTCTTATTGGTTGTCTCCACTTAATAAACCCTAATTTATATATATCATATTTTTGTTTGGCCTTGCTGCAGATCTTCTCAAAGGGGTCCCAATGCACATAGGTTATTTTATCTTGACAAAATGACCATTTCCTTTTGTGCTAGTGATTGTTCCCTGGGGTTATGGGTGTGCTTTACCCATCACTTCTTTAGGAATAGGAGAGTTACATGTACTCAACTGATACTGGCATTCTGATAAGCCAGTAACTCCATGGACTGCCTTGCTATTTGCTATCTTAGTTTGAGGGCATTGGTGTGCAACACCAACACAGTCATAATTGTCCCCCACCCAAAGTTCATCTACCAGGATTAAACTTGGGAGACAGTGGTCTTTGAGTCCATACTCTACCTCTGGGGTACCCTCCTCTAAATATTCATACCTTTGTATTGTAAATTACTGTACCTATTGCTTAAATCCACAATTAAAATTTGTATGCAGATATATGCTTTAACACTCTATAGGCTGCAACTTGTTAATATTTAAATTTGCACATCTTAAAAATACCTAACCAATAAAACGATTGTCATAACTCTAATTCTGTGCTAAAGTAATATAAACAAAAAATTAATAACTATTGTTGCACTATTTTCATATAGTACTTCTTAACATACAAAAACATTTCAAACCAATCTGGTGACAACAAATTTTCTGTTTGTGGTTATTATGATCGACGTTAAGGAAAAGGCATTATAATTCATACGTTTTTATGCTTTTAGAAACTTGTCATATGACATTCAATTTGAAATAAATGTATAGCAAACTGCGCTAGAATAATTGATTTCTAAAAATGATTGACATAACTTTTAGATACTATAATTTTTACCATAAATTACAATTGTTTTTGGAGCTCAGAGTGGAAACCATGATATTTACAAGTGCATCTATTATTAAACAAAAATACAAGCATAACTAATATTTTTATGCGACTTAACAGATGCATCTCCATAATGTGCCATAAGATTAAAGCTTAGTAGACAATTGGTAAAAATCCTACTAAATTTAGGCAAAATAATTATTTAAGCTTTTAATCGGACAAACCAAAAAAATCTGTAAAAAAAGAATAAAAAGTGAAATTACATTTTAAAATTACACGGTTTAATGATCTGTTAAAAATTTTAAAAACTCTTCGTTCGCCTCAAGTTTGTAAAGCATCACCAAATAAAGTATTACTTCTATGGTTCTTCTAACCAACTATTGATCAAGGAATCTAGTTCTGGATTTGCTGAGCATAGTTCACAAGGTGGAGAAAACTTGAATTGCTCAGAAAAGCACCGCGTTACAACAGGGATGATATCCTCTACACGAACTGGAAGCAAAATAAGTCAATAAATTTTGAACAAAAAAGCTATATAGAGTAATGACACTTATAATAATAAAAATACCGTCTATTAAGCAAAAAATGAAACGCGAGTGATGCGGGGAGCACATTTTGTTATAGATTAGATAGCCAAAAGTTCTAGCGTGTTAAAAGTGCATCGTATCTTTAATGCGGATTTACAGCGTAAAGTATAGCTAGCAACTGTTGCATAAAGAGTTTTGCTCATTTTTACTGGCAAAAACTTAAGAAAATACGATGCTTATCTTGTAAATTTTAAAACTTAGTTGTAAAGCAATAAACAATATCAAATAGCTTTTTAGTAATCTAAAAAAACTTCACTAAAAATATAGAAAGAAACAGCTAAGTATACAAACAATAACAACTTGATTAAAATTCAAAAAATATTTGTTAAGGTATAATTTTTGCAAGTGGGAAAAGAAGTAGCAGAAACTAATGCTCTTAAAAAGCTTAGTGTTTACATTAAATAAAGATCTAAATTTAACTAAGATTTTACAATAAAGATTTAGAAAAATTGCACTATAGTGTCAGAATAAAAGTTAACACTCTAAGATGTTCTTGAAGGCTTATTAAAGATCCTATATGCTTACTTCCACTTTTAGATCCTAGTTCTTGCAATAAAGACGTAACACCTTTATCAGAAAGTCCACAGGGCACTATATGTTCAAACCATTTAAGATCTGTTGTACAGTTAAGAGAGAATCCATGAGTTGTTATGTATTGCCTCACTAGGACGCCTAACAAGAAGTGAGTAAAAACTAATAGGGCTTCAAACCTATAGCGGCTATTTTGTTATTTCCGATCCAAACACCGGTGTCATTTGTTGTTGTTGCATTTATTCCAAAATGACTACAAACAGCGATAAGGGCTTTCTCTAAATTGTTTACATAGCATTTGATGCTAATCTGATGCTTCAAATGAGTTAAGGAAATACATATATTGTACCTTGCTGTTCTTTAAGTTTATAATAGGATATCCAACGAGTTGACCAGGGCCGTGAAAAGTCGTTTGGCCACCTCTCAATGTCTTTACAATAAGTTAGCCTTATTTGAGAATATAAATGTGGTAATTTTACCTTGAAATATTCTGCGCCCAGTCCTCTGAGTTTATGTTCCTGGTCAGGATCTAAAGCTTTATGCCTCCTTCCTTCAGTATATGTAGGTGGATGCTGAAGTAAAAGAAGCAAGTCTGTATCAAAAGGCGAGACAGCTCTGTCAACTTTGTCTGTTGAAGTCGAGGAATACTGAGGCTTTCTAAAGGCTTGAATTTTATCTTGAACAATAAGGGCTTTAGAATAGCTAACGACCCCCAAATATTTATATGCTAGCTCTGGTCTATTCAAGCTTATTAAATTTAATAAGGTATTACAACTTCTCATTTTTAAATTTAAACTAAGTAAAGCTAATTACCAACAGACTAGTTTTTGTGGCTAAGTTAAATTTTCGTTGATAAGGTTCTAAAAATTGGTTGTATTTCAACGAAATGATCAATCTAAACTTCACTTGTAATAACAATGTTGACGCATACTGTAGTGAATCTCATTAGAAGTGGGCATCACTTGCAAATCCGCCAATATGTCTGTTTTTCATCAAATATCGATAATAATTAATGAAATCTATCTACAGATTTCAGATTATTTCATTACTGCCATAAGTAGAAAAAGATAAATATATTCCTTAATCCTCGCTCCAAGGTAAGACATTGTAAATCCTCAAGTTATTCATCTATGCTTTGTAGTTCTTAAAACGTAGTAAATATAAGGCCTGGACGATACTTGAAACTCTTTTTATTATATTTATCCATATATAGTACTTGCTGAATAAACGTGCGTAGCTATAGTGTTTCATACTAATAAAAAATTATATATTAAATAGCTTTTGTTTATTGAAAGATCATAGTATTATCAAAAACATTGGGTATACCAAAAAAGCTACTATCTATATTAATAAAAGCAAACGTGCATGCGATGCCCAGCCAAAACTATGGCACGTAGGACTTTGAAATTTTGGATATAAGTGGATGGAAGGGGGCCCGTGTGCACCTCAAAGCCAGATTTTTAATTTTCATAATAAAATAAAAAGGTTAATATGTAAAAAGTGAAAATTATATAGGATTTTCACGGTAATCGGTATATTGTTATGGCTGAGCAGTTTATATTTGGCTGATTTGATAGTTTCAATGGGTCTGCCAAGCAGTTGGTAGTTTTAGTTAATTCATTAGGTTCATTTAGGTTTAGCTGAACTATTGGTGGGGCTAAATTGATTCAATAGGTTTAATTGATTTTAACTGAGTGGTTGTGGTTTTAAGTTGATTCTATAGGTTCAATTAGTTTTTGCTGAGTGGTTGGTGGTTTTGGTGATTTGAGGTTGATTCAATAGGTTTAATTGGTTTTAACTGAGTAATTAATGGGTTTATATTGATCCGATAGATTTAATAACCTCCTAAACTTATTGATGGCTATCTAACAATATAAGTTTATTCGAGGCAGCCATCTAACAATATAAAAACTAATCGATTAGGATCAGCTGGTAAATTTTAAACCCACAAGCAAAGCTAGTAAATCAGCTTCAAAAACTTTAAATTCAAAAAATCAATAAAATTTACTTTAGTTTTCAATAAGATTAAGTAAAATTTATAACTTAAGTTTATATAGGATGAGGCTAAGAGGTAAATTTTACTAAATATGAGCAAAGCCTTAGCTACTTGCTAGCATTGAATATAGCAGAGCTGAGCTTAACTTGTCCAAGACAAAAAATATATCCTCCTCAACTGAACCTAGCCCAAGTTACCCTATATTTTACTCTTCAGCTATAATTTTTTGGAGAATGTTTAGAGAGGGAAGGTTAATCAAGTATGAAGAATTAAACAATGAAGCTAGAGAAGCATTATGTCCATCAGAAGTAAGGAATAATAGTATAGAATACTGTAAATTCCTGAAAATTCCTTCCCAAGCACTAAACTATTTCTGTAAAAGTGCTATATAGAATTATCACTTTTTTTAATAATTTGATAAGAAAAGCAATTATAACAGGTTCTCCAGGCATTGCAAACCCTATTTTATAATATTCTTAAAAGATTCTTTGAAGTATCTGAATTCCCAGAGAAGCTTGGAGTCCTCACAACTGGTTTAGTCAAAGGTCAAGACTTCATCTTATTTATATACTAGTGTGTAGCCATGGCTTTGCCTGCATATATTAATTCCACCTCTAATTATATAGACTGAAGATACCTAATTTACCCAGGGTTATTTACCTTAATTTATTGAAGTTATCTTACATCTTATGTGGCATTAGGCTCAGAGGTCAAATTTAAATAGGCTAGTTGAAAACCAAAATGATTTTAATAACTATTATTAGCCTTATGCTTGTTTGTTGCCCATTTTACCCAGCGCTGCGTGTAGGTTTATAATTTACCAGATACTAATAATCAATAATAATTATCTTTATATTGTTAAGTAGCTATTTTAAAAACTAAAATAATTTTTATAACTATTTTGCCTTATATTTATCAATAGCCCATTTTATGCAGTGTTGCTTATAATTAAAAAACTGAGAAACAATAGATTATTATGCAAATTTATAAATAGTTAAGTAATATTATTTAAATATGATCATATTTTAGGCCAAATAATATATTTTCATAATAATTATTGTAAGTTATCTAATGTGGTGATATCTTGCAGGTGCTAATTTTAATGAACTCTACAGAATAAAAGTTGCTGTAAAAGTATAGCCAGTGTATACTTAATCTATAGGGATCAAAGATGATCACTATTGTATTTACAAGTAAAGCTTTTGCCTATGATCTAAGTTAATAAGCAAAGAACCTTGATAGGTAAAAAAGTAGATTTGAACACAGCTCTGCTATATAGACTTCTTAAATGGCTAACATAGGTTGCTTATAGAATTAAGCAAGAATAAAGTATAAAATTAATTAACAACTAAATGGTTAATATAAAAAGGTGGTTAGCTGAGTGGGTAAAACTGCTTCCACCCCTAGTGCAGGTTTTGAGTTTGAAACCTGTACTGGCTAGAAAACATTCTCAGTGTGGTATATTTGTCCCAAGGTTGTCCCACCTCAAATAATTTTAATTTGTTAATATAAAGATACTGTTTTTAGATATAGGAATATTTATGATATTGTTTGAGTTCTAGAACTGAGATAATGAAAAAACTATGTTCCTTAATTATCTATCATATATTTTACTAGACTAGTTAGGATCAATTTAGGGATTACAAGATTGGATTGTGTAGCAAGAGGCCTCTTTACTCACTACTGCACAGGCTAAGGTTGGCCAGTCTAGCTATATCTTCTTCCATATAGAATGACTACATGTAGAAGTCTTGATCCTTTAGTATAGATAGACTAT
>JAKSZP010007388.1:0-28571 GCA_022478985.1 Massospora cicadina | reverse complement strand
TTTTTTAGTGTTGACAAAAATCTTATTGTTGCAGAATATCCTATGGACAATAAAATTTTAAGTTTATTAAAAGATACTGAAAATTTAGGTAAAGACAATGAGGCAAAAGAAATTAAATTTCCTAAACCTTCTAAAAGAAATGATGGCAGAATTTAAAACAATCTACAAAAGGTCTTCAATCAGAAGAATATGTGCCTGATGATAGTTTCCGGTTGCTCAGCAAATGAGAACACTTTTGTGAGGAATCTAAATCAAATTTGGTTCAGAAAGACATTCAAGGTTATCTTACAACCAATTAATAAAATACAGTATTTCTCATTTAACACATAAATTCCTACTTTTTAAATAAAAATAATTTTCAAAGTAAATAATTATATACTGTACGCTAAATACTTTTTATTAAATAAATACAGTAATTTTTATTAAATAAATGCTTATAGGTTTCATTTATTTATTACTAAAATGGCATTTTAATAGTATGGAGGCCTATACATATTTTTTAACAGAATACAATGTTTTCCTAACCTACAGATAATAATTAAGAAACAGGTTTATGTATATAAAAATTTCTATAATAATTTTTTAGGAAGTATCAAAATTGATATATGGAGATCCTACTATAGATATAAAACTTTTTAGTTTACTTTAAATTTTCAAAGATCCTTTATTAGTGCTCACCTACATCACATAAGTAATCTGCATACCAAATTGCTAAGTTTCTAAGTTAATATTTTTTGGAGATTTTGTAATGAGTCAGTCAGTAAGTTGTAATTCTCTTTTATATGTATAGATAGACTTTTATATATATAGATAACCAATGCAACTGACTTCAAATGAATGATGACATGAGTTAACTCACACAGCGATTCTTGAGAAATGATGAATTAACCAATTGAGAACATGATACCAAATGAACACAAACATGGACAATTCATTCTGAAACAATTAATAATTTAGAGAATAATTCACGAGAAGAAATCAATCACATCAAATCAGTAGTCAAGGTTTATGAGGCCAAAATATTGCAATTTACTGAGGGATATGAATATGAAGACTATTTTGGGAGGAAAAGTTCCAGTTCACATGAATCGTTATCCTCTTATCTGAATAACATTTTAATTTCATATTTATATATAATAATAAAAAAGCTAAAATCATCCCCACATGTTTATTAAAACTATGGAATTAATGATACATTGCTGCATTAATGCACCTCTGCCGCTGGAGCAAGCATTATCACAGATTCCTATACTATAATTGCTTTTTTATATCAGTTTATTCAGATTAATACCTCTAATTTTACCTGACAACCCTATAAATAAGGTTAGTTTATTTTCAATAAAATAACCTCTTTAATTATATCTTATCTTCTTGGCTAAGGTTTAGCAACTCTATCTGGTTTTTATTTATTTGGGAAGGTTCCACAGGGTATAGACATCCCTGAATGATCAGTTTGCTGTAGCAGCCTGCTGAGCCCCATGTACCCCTTTCTGATGCTTTAATCTCTGTGAGAGTACTAATGTAGCTCAGGCCCTTAATTGGCACAGACCTGCTAGTGAATGAGGCACTGGATGAGAACCAATCCTAGATGGACTTGGGATTAACTAGGACAGATTCTGGGCTGCCCAGGCCAACGTAACCAGATGGGTGTTGGAGCACTCAGGTTGACCAGATGAGTGTTGGTGCACTCAGGTCAAGATATCCAGATGGGTTGAGAGTGCCAACTCTGGGCACTAATGATAGTATTGGTTGATTCATGGTGAAGTTGCTCTAGAGGAAGCCCACAATTGAGGGGTTGAGCTGCTCACAAACTTGTAGCAAGGGAAGGTGAGCCTGCTAGTGCTGCTTTGCATAAGGGTATTTAGTCTTCATACTATTTATCCTAGCACATCAGTGGTATTCTGAACCATTTGAAAAATATAAATTTTTAACACACCTGTAAATTCCTATATGTCTATTATATCATCATTTCTAAAACTACATAACTACACAACTATGAACAGTAAGCAGAGTACATCATCTGTTATCTTTTATGCCAAAGGTTCTATCCACAATAGAAGGCATGGAATAAATTGAATATATCATCAGTGTTTAATTTAGTGCAAGTGGATTCAAGGAACTTTCTGCCAACCCAAATAAAAAAATTTAAAGCTTACCTGGATGTAAACCTCAAGTCCACCATCTAAGGTTGCACCCACTAAAACAAACTTAAAATTTACTTTTAGATATAATCTTCCCATAAATTGACATTAAATGCAGCCAAAATGATTACATAATTAATCCAAGAGCTGATAGAAAGCCCAGTTAATGATCTTTCTAGAGTATCTAAATCTGGGGCTAAACAGATAAAAAATCTTAGCACCATGTATGATATTTAATCTAAAAACTTATGTGATTATTTTTAACAAAATATTTTTAAAATTTCTTACATCATATGTGCATAATTTTCTAACCCATCTGAACGTATTTTATCTAAACATGTAGCATATCACCAAGCAGCCAATTCCTTTTTAGCACTAGTGGTGCCCAACCCAAAATAAGGAGCCGCCACGCATCCCCCAAGCAACCAGTTCAATTAATAGGTTCTGCGTAGATACTAACCCATTAACATGAAAGGATGCAAGACTACCATCTATTTATGTGATGCTAGAATTAAGCTAAAATTAACCTTATTTTATCACATTTTTAGATGATCACTACTTTAATTGAATGGGGTTTTCACTTTAAAGTTATATTAAAAGATCTAAGAGTAGTGCAACTATTGCAATTATACTTATTACCTAACATTAATAATTATTATTGTTATACTGACTTGACAATATATTATAGTACCTTAAGATCTTCCCCAGTCTGGGTATGTGTCATGTGAACATGTCATAATAGTGGGGATCAACCCCAAAGACAAGGCTGGGCGCCTGGAGGCCCAGAAGGTGAAGTTGCAGGCCCTTCCTGACCTGAAGAACACCCTGGACCAACGCTGGGTTCAGGCAAAATATGCCCAGGTTGGGACCAGTGGTGCACCAAACGCCCAGCCCCTGATAGCAGCCCAAGCATTAAAATGAACTATCTACCAAATTAAGGTGGATGGTTTGGTTTGCTTAGTTTCAGAACAAGGGTTTGAAACCTGTTCCTGCTATGAAATAACGCGCTCAGGTCAAATCCAACTTCAGTTGATAACTCGAGTGAAGTCAGTTTCAGCCTATTTTAAAAACTCAGATAGAAGTATCGCCCTATTGGCGAGTCACTGCTTGGGCCCACTGCGGCATAACCCCAATTTCCCCATCTGAGCATAAATACATTTTCCCCTGACCAACATTCCTTTTTGGTCGACTTCCTGAATAAACCTATCCCCCGTTATAAGTCAATTTTTTTTATGTTATTCTGAATGCTCCTGTGTATGAACCTCTTTGAGGAGGTCTCACGTTCCATTACCGTTGCCATTAAAAGTACCATTATGCTCTCCCCTCATGCACCATTTGTCCACCCAGGATCCCTCCAACCTGGGCCGCCTAACCCCATCCAATATGTGCACCGCGTCACCCTTCTAAGGGGTTTTATTGTAAAATTTGCAATAATATGCCTCAGCAGTTATTGCTCCAGCACCCTCTGCTGGGCTTTAATCCCTCTGGCACTAACGGCTAGTTCCCTGGTGTTGTGCCTGTGTACTGAGCACCGCCACATTGGGAACTGGAGAGTTATAGACACTCTCCTTACAGTATGCTTAGATGGGATACTTTATGGTAGGAAACTATAGAAATTCCAGTTGTGATGGTATTGGAAATTTTGCAAGAAATTAAGGTATTCAGGCGCTATAAAAGCTATAATGTTATTAAAATAGTGGCTCTACAAATATTGAAATAAGTTAACAGAAATATTAGTTTTGTTGAAACCATAGAATACAAACAGATCAATAATCTTTATTTTTTTAGTACTAGATGGTCCCAACCCGAGGGGGATTCATCAATGTTTATTAATTACGCCTGGGCTCCTAAGAGCCTGAGGCGAGGGAAGGGGGGAGGAGGCATCGAGAAAGGGAGGGGGGTTTGCGCGCCAGAGCCGTGCTGCAGTGACAAGAGAGCGGGGGAGGGTTGGCGACATAGTGCAGACCTTCAGGGCCATCTCAAAGTGTACCTGAAAGTGGGTGATCATGTGTGGAAGGGTCCAAACCTGCTGGTCAAAGGCAGCACGAAGGAAGGTTTTATGGATGGTCCATATGGCTGTGGCATAGGCGAGGACACAGAGGGGTCGGTGGCAACCAGGCAATGTCTGCTCGAACATGAGGTCTTGCACAGGGTGTCCAGACCAGGGCTGAGCATGGAGGAGCGCGCGGGCCTTTGGCCAAAATGCGACGACACCTGGACAGGTGAAAGAACGATGGAGGTGGGAGTCAATAGGCTCCACACAGCGGGGGCAGCTTTGGTGCTGGAAGGTAGGGCCAGTCCGGTCCCCTGTCCTGTATGAACAGTGGAGCACCCTCCATAAGGTGTTGGACACCTTTGCTGACAGGATGGGGTGATAGACGTCCTTCCACAATTCCTTAAGGTCAAATCTCACGGAGGGAGGGAGGAGCTCAAGGAGTCCTGGGCGGATGGGAGGACGATTTTGGGGGTTGAGGCGAGTTGTGACAACTTGTCTATTGTGCACAATTGCATGGCGACGGGGGCTGAGGCCAGGGCCTTCCCTTCTGTATGGGAAGGCATGGTGGATCCGCGCGCCTACTCGTTTCAGGGCAAGGAGAGCAGGGTTCCAGTAAGGGGATGAGGATGGTTTTAGGCGATGGCCTGGGTGGTTTGTGAGCCACTCCCCTAATGAGGTCAGAGATGCTCTAGGAAGACCCAGAGCTTCTGACACTGACTGGCGGAGGGCGGGCGCCCAATGGGGCATGGGGGTCGCGTCCCAGCAGACAATTGGCCATAGGAACTTCAGGAAGATTGTGGTGGCGTGGGATCGCGTGTCCAGAAGCCCTAGGCCCCCTTCATTGCAGGGTCAGGCAATGGTTGAGAGGGCCATTGGTGGATGGTTTGAGCCCCAGATCCAACAGCGGAGGAGTAGATTGAGCCGCGTATAAAAGGCATCTGTGAATGGGCAGACGTGCACTAGGAACCAGACTTTGGAGAGAAGGAACACATTGGCCATCAGAGCTCGACCCTGGGGGGTGATGTGCCACCGGTTCCAGCTGGCAATCCTGGAGTTAACTGCTGCGAGGAGCAAGTCCTCATTGTCTTTTAGCGCAACTCCTTGTTGGTTGGTGAGAACGCCCAGGTGACGGAAGGTACCGCGCTCAGGTTCAATACCAAATGGTGGGGGAAAGGTGGGGGAGTCGATCTGTACAACTGTTGTCTTGGAGGTGTTGACCATGGCGTTGGACGCCTTGGTGTACCTCTAAATGGTCACAGCAGCGAGGGCAACATCCCCAGGGCAGCCAAATGCAATGGCAGTGTCATCTGCAAATGCCATGGTGCGTGTGGGGGCTTTACCTGGGACCAGAATCTCTGTTAGCTTGTCCTGTAAGGAGGCCAAGAGGGGGTCAAGGGTGATGTTAAAAAGGATAGGGCTCAGGGGGGTCCCCTTGCCGGAGACCTTGTACAACTGGTACTGCCACTGTAAAACCCATTGGCGCCAGGACTCTGGTGTGGAGCTGGTCATAGAGCGCTGATATCCAGCGCCTAGCTGCAGGTGGGAGATGGAAGCGGGTCAGGGAAGCATCAATATACTTCCAGGATACCCGATCATATGCTTTCTCCATATCCAGGAGAGCCACAAAGCCATTCACCTTATGAGAGTTAGCAGTTAAAGTCACGTGAAGGTCATTATAGTTGTCCCATAACGACCTCCCCGGAATAAAACCGTGCTGGGATGGGGAGAGGCGAGGTGACACCCATTTGGTGATGCGTTTGGCCAGAAGCTTCGTGAAGAGCTTGTGGTCTGTGTTGATCAATGCTATGGGGCGCCAGTTCGCCAGGTTCTCACGGTCTGAATTCTTGTGAATGAGGGTCGTGATTGAGCCTCTGGAGTCGGTGAGGACCTCGCCATTCACCAAGAGTGCAGTGAAGAGGTCGCGGAGGGTTCTGGCTATCACTGCAGGTTCCAGAAGGTACACCTCGAAGGGTATTCCATCTGGGCCTGGGGCTTTAAGCTGTGGGAATTTCAGAAGGGTTTCCATCACCTCCTGGATGGAAATAGGCGCCAGTAGAGCCTCATCAGCCCGTGGGTTAATGGGCGGCTCTGGAGCCCGCCACAGGAAGTCTTGGATGTCCGATGGGTCCACCTGGGTGGCATGGAAGAGGCTGGAGTAGAAGCGGTGTAGTTCCTGCGTGATTTCCTCATTATCCAAAGTGGTTATAGTGTCAATCTTCAGTGCAATAATATCCTGCGCTGTTGACTGGGCTTTCTGTTTCTGAAAGAAGAAGCGGGTGGGGCGTTCCCATTGAGCATAGTAACGAGATGTTGTAAAGTTTGCTGCCCGTTCTTCCTGCAGTGTGAGCTCCAAGCGGAGTGCTTCCTGCGCCGCTTCCCAGTCTTCCAACCATCTGGGAGAGGGCGAAGGCTGGCAGTTTCGCTCCAGATGTCTGATTCTGGCTTCCGCCCTTTTGACTCTGGCGCGAGCTGCAGTCATCTGGGCTTTGGCACAGTTGTAAGCAACGCGGGTGATGCCCTCCTTGGTCACCGCCCATCTAGCCTTGTGGTCAAGCAGGTGGGGTGGGGGGGAGGTGAGAGTCTCCCAGATGGTCATAGACAGCTTCTCCTTAGTGAAGGGGTTGTTGAGAAGAGCTTGGGCAACCCTAGGCCAGAATCTATGCGACGGTCTAAGTGTGGTGGTGAGGACAATGGTGAGTGACCTGTGATCACTCAGATGGTTGTCATGAGAGATGGGAGAGGAGACGCGGACAATTAGCAGTGGGCCAATCAGTGCCATATCTATGCGTGACGCTGACTGGAAAGCTCCTCCAACATACTGGATCCTAGTCATGCAACCTAGGACAGATGCGGAGGGTGGAAGCGCATCTATAAAGCCACTCAGGCGAAGGAAATCCTGGAGGCGACTTGATCCAGGGCGTTCCTTTGCTGCAGGGGGGTAAGAGTCATGGACGCGACTATTGGTTGTGTTGAAATCTCCTAAGAGGACTGTATTCCGTGGGAGATTGAGTTGGATGAGCTCTTCCAAGAGCCGATTTTGCTCCTGACCTGCATTAGGCAGGTAGATGCTTGCAGCGAAGAAGGAGAAGTCAGGAGTGGTGAGTTTGGCCAGTATGAGGCGGCCACCTAGATATTGTGAAAAAGAATGGGTTTTAACCTGGGGATTCAAAACAATAAGGGCGGCATGGTTTGTCCAGAAGGAGTTGCCTCCAAACTGTTCATTCCATGAAGATTGTTCGTGGGGGAGGATATGGGGCTCCTGGACAGCAGTGATGTCAATTTGTGCTGACCTGAAGTTTTGGAGGAGGCGAGCTCTCCGCTTAAAGTCCCGCAACCCATTTGCGTTGATGGATTGCAGGGCCAGGGTGCTGCCATGGGGACTCATAGCTGTTCCCCTCCATGTCCTGGGGGGTTGCCAGCGCTTAAACCTGCTGCTGTGAGGCGGCTAGTTTTGAGTCCTTTAGCTTGACTATTAGCTGCAATCCGTGAGGAGCGTCGAGGGTTCTGAGGGGAAGGAGAGGGTGGGGGGGGGAGGACCCAGTAAGCCAGCCTAGGATGCTGCCCCCACTCCGTTGCAGGGGAAGGACCTGAGGGTGCTCAATAGTGACCTCCGTGGTGTCCCCATTTGATGATTCTGAGTCCATATTTACTTCCTCCAACACTGCAAAGGATCCGCGCGAAATGGACTGTGGGGTTGGGGTAGAACTCTTTGAGGTGGCACTTCTACCGCAGGCCGCGGGTTGCCAGTCCATGCTGGTGGGCATAGCTCCATTGGGAGCTGAGGGTTGATGCGATAAATCACTGGTGGAGGTTGGTGGGGGTGCCGCGGAGCCCTGAGTGGGGGTGGCTGACGAGGGGCACCCTGTGGGAGATGCCTTGCGCTTGGTGAGAGAGGGAGTTGACTCTGGGAGATTGGAGGGGGTGCTCACTGGAAGGGGGGCATGAGCGCGAAGGTATCCGATACCAATAGTGGGGTTAGCTGTTTCAACTGCTAGGCGTAAGGCCTCAGGGGACAGGTCTTGAACGGGAACCCATTGTGTGGGTTGTGGAATTGCTGCTGCGGCCACGTGGGATCGTTTTTGGCCTGGTTTAGGCCCCTGGGTGGTGGCTAAGAGGGCTTGTTTTCGAGCTGTGCAGCCACTATACAAGTGTCCAAGGGCGTTAAACCATGAACACCAGGGGCGCACCTGATCAGGGTCAACAAAAAAGATCTCAGGGCATGCCCCAACTACAGCCACATGAGGAATAACCTCAATGTTGCGGGATACAGTGGGGGAGTGGATGAACGACGCCCTAGCAGTGCGAGCTCTTTGAGTGGGAGCATAGTAAGAGGGGACGCTAAAGTCCACTGAAAGAACAGACCCAAACTCCATTAAACCACGATGGAGCGCCAGTTTAAGAGACTCAGGATCAACAGTCGTTGGTAGGTTGGAAAAAGTAACCTATGGAATTTTATCCAGGTGAGAGCGTGTGCGGGAGATGTGAAGAGATCCACGTGGAATAATGACCTGGAGGGTGGCAGCATGGTCAGCAAGGGCAGCTTCAGTGAAGCCCACATCGATGTAGTGGCCCTCCACTGATTCATGGATGGTGGTGTTAATTGGGAATGTCTCCGCAATTGCTGAAAAGTATGAGAAGTAATCCTATGTATAGAATTCAACAGGGTTATGCCCATAATAAAGGCGAATTGCGTGGGAGAGGGTTGAGCGAGGTAGAGCTTTTTGCGCTCTAGTTTCGGCTCATTTCTTCTTAACATCAGCAATAAATGCCACTTCACGGGGATCAGCTTTGGGTAGCGTTGGTGCCAGAGGTTTTTGCCACGCCCCAGTGGCTCCTTTGGTACGTTTGTGTTTGCTTTGGGCTGCAATCGCAGGTTGAGTGTGAGCTGATGGTATGAACAAGTTTGCGGAGTTCCCTTGTTGCTGGAATGTTACAGCAGTTGCTGGCGTCATATTAAATTGAGGGGCGGATTGTTGGGCCTCGCTAAATTGGGGAGGCCCATCCAGATTGGAATTAACTCCAGCCAATTGGGAGGAGGGCGATGTTTCATCACCATCCCAATCTATTTGGGTAAATTCAGCCTGAGTATTTGCTGTGATTTCATGGGCAAAACTCGCTGGCTGATTGGTGAATTGGTCGTTTTCAGCATATGGAGATAAAGTGCCAACTTGAGAAGTGCCGATTATGGGGTTTAAATGGGACGGGTGAGATTGGAACTGGTGTGAAGTTCCAAAATCTGAACCATTTAAATCCCCATTAAGAAGAGTAGATTGTCCCAATTTGGTGCTTAGTGAACCAGAATGTGCGGCTAATCCAACCTTACATCCGAGGGTTTGGGGGCTAGGTGATTGTTGGGCCTCACTAAATTGGGGAGGCCCATACAGATTGGAATTAACTCCAGCTAATTGGGAGGAGGGCGATGTTTCATCACCATCCCAATCTATTCAGGTAAATTCAGCCAGAGTATTTGCTGTGATTTTGTGGGCAAAACTCACTGGCTGATTGGTGAATTGGTCGTTTTCAGCATATGGAGATAAAGTGCCAACTTGAGAAGTGCCAATTATGGGGTTTAAATGGGACGGGTGAGATTGGAACTGGTGTGAAGTTCCAAAATCTGAACCATTTAAATCCCCATTGGGAAGAGTAGATTGTCCCAATTTGGTGCTTAGTGAACCAGAATGTGCGGCTAATCCAACCTTACATCCGAGGGTTTGGGGGCTAGGTGATTATTGGGCCTCACTAAATTAGGGAGGCTCATCCAGATTGTAATTAACTCCAGCTAATTGGGAGGAGGGCGATGTTTCAACACCATCCCAATCTATTCAGGTAAATTCAGCCCAAGTATTTGCTGTGATTTCATGGGCAAAACTCACTGGCTGATTGGTGAATTGGTCGTTTTCAGCATATGGAGATAAAGTGCCGACTCGAGAAGTGCCAATTATGGGGTTTAAATGGGACGGGTGAGATTGGAATTGGTGTGAAGTTCCAAAATCCAAACCATTTGAATCCTCATTGGAAGAGTAGATTGTCCCAATTTGGTGCTTAGTGAACCAGAATGTGCGGCTAATACAACCTTACATCTAAGGGTTTGGGGGCCAGGTAGCTGGGTATCGCCCCTCATGGAGGGAGCCAGAAACACGGCGTCAGCAATAATAGATGGGGCTGAATTAGCTGACACAATGGGGGAGGTGAATGCCTGGATGGGCTGAGTTTCATTCAACTGAGCAGACGCCATTAAAACAGCGTGGGTGATGGCCTCCTTGGTTGGAGGGGGCCCAGCGGGTTGGTGGGAGGCAGCGCACACAGAGCTGTTAGGCGTGCAGGTTGCAGAAGTGCGATCAGGTGAACTGGCGCTAGTTGAAGTAGCTCCAGGTTGGGGGGTGGTGCCTGCTTTCATGGCTGCTGCTTGAGAGCGGGTGATTCTGGTTGACCCTGATGTGGGTAACCGAGGGTTGCTTCGTTTGGGGGTGGTGCTGGCTCATTTGGCATAGCCTGCGGGTTCTTTTGCGGGGTTTCCCACCATATTTGCCAATAGTTTTCGTAAATCTCTTTAGTGGAGCTAAATTTCAGGCTGAATTAATTTTCGAAAAGTGATGCTTAGCAGAAAGAGAGTTCAATAATCTTTATTAATGGATCAAAATATAGCTTTGAGAGACAAAATAAGTGGTACCCAAACTAGTTAAAATTAAGAGATATTTATAAGAGTGGTTTTAGTAGGCCTTCGTTAGGATCTTTGTGCTTAAAACGTGGTAAGATCTTTTCTTTTAGAGGATAAATATAGCTGACTATTACCAAATTTGATAAGATACTTATTAGATGAGATTGACCTTCTTGTGAGGGATCAGCCCCTTTGGAATGCTTAGCCCCTTTGGAATGATTGTACCTTCAGACAGATGAGACTAATAACTCTAAAGGGTAATCATCAATCTAGATTAGAATTAGATATCTCTGAAAGCTGTTTAATAATCTTATTAGACTGAGATGTCAATACTCCTTCTTGATTAGAATTGGTCATCTCAAGTGAAATTCAAACAATGCCCTTCTCAAGCTCTTGCTTAGGGGACATGTACTTATGAAGAAATCTACTATGAACTCTAATGATAACAGTTCCAGTTTAAATTGCTGAAATGGAGTATTCAATACCCTGCTAATACTTAATTCAGTAAGGACCAGCCCATAAGGAATCAAGTTTGTAAATCAGTCCTTTAAGTCTATGATGATAAAAGAATACAAGATCTCCTATTTGATACTCATATAAGGTAGGCCTGTTAGCATTTGTCCTAGTTCCTTCATTTGAAGTTGTTGAGAAAGAGAGCTCAAAGCTAGGGCTTGCATCCTGATAATTCCATTCGCTAACCTTCTTGTAGCTAGGGATTAGTTTGAAGAGTAGCAGTATCAAGTATAAATTGTACACTTAAGGGTAAAATAGGATCCTGACTGTAAAGAGCCCTGAAGGGAGACATTCCAAATATATAATGATAGCTAACCCTGTAGGCTAACATTGTACTAGGTAAGTACAGATTCCATCTACTGGGATTGTTTAAGGACAACTTTTAAAGAGTGGCTACAAGGGCACCATTAGCTTGTTCAACAGTACCTTTAGTAAAAAATTGTAAGGAGCTGTAAACAATTGATATGTACCATTAATTTAAAGAGCTCAGGTACTATTTGTGAAACAAAATTGGTTTCATTATATGATAACAGCACTTTTGGGCAACCATGACAGGTGAAAAATTGTTTGAAGAGGAAAAATTCTGTAGACTTAGCAGTGACAGTGGAAACAGAAACAGCCTCAATCCATTTGGTAAAAATAATCAATAGCTAACATGATATAATGATGTCCATAAGTAGCAATGGAAGAGGACCCTTTATATTGAAACTCATGATGTAAAAAGGTTCTGAGGGTCCCACAATTTTATGTTGATAGATCAGATTACTACTATGTTGTTTTTGGAAAATAAGATAAGTTTACAACACGTCATGCACAGTTTCCAGAATATTATCCCAATAACATCTATTTTCAACCACTTTAATATCTTAGCAACAGCTCCATTCCCCACAGATTGATGAGCCTTTATAGTGGTATTGGTACTAGCAGAAGGCTGAATAAAAGATAGCCACTTAGATCCCAACTTCTTATAGAGATCACTCTTTAATTTGAGTATCCTCAGTTAAAGCTTGTAACTTTTCTATAACATAGATTAACACTACCATAGTTCAGGTCTGTTAAATTAAGTTAAAGATGCAGTCCTCTTTAGCAGTGAATAGGGTTAGTATAGGCAACTGAGATTTCCATCAGCATTTTTGGCGTATAGCTCTAGCATGATGTTGAATTGAAAAATTATAATTCTGAAGCTTTAGAACCCATCTAGCTAAGCGTCCATCAGGATCTTTCATTTGTTGCAACTATTTTAGGAATGTGTGATCTGTGATGATAGTAACGTGTTTGCCATAAAGATAGGGACAAAAATGCTTGGTAGGACTGCGAGGCAATCCCTCTCAGTAACGCTATAATTGCGTTCTTCTTTGGAAAGGGTCTTACTATAAAAAGTGATAGGATGATATACCATGTTGGAGTCATTTTGATACAGAAAAGTTCTAATAGATACAACACTGGCATCTGTTATTAAGAGAAAAGGTTTAAAAAATCAAGATGAGCTAAAATTGGGGCTCTGATTAATGCTTATTGTAAAAGATAAAATTCTTGCTGTTGTGACTCTTCCCATAAGAAGGGAACTTTCTTATGTATAAATAGACTAAAGGTTCAGCAATTTCAGGAAAATATGCAATAAAGTCTGTAATAACCACCCATACTTAAAAACACTTGAATATCACATAAGCTCTTAGGAACAGGCATTTCCTTAATAGCTTGAATATTTTCAGAAAAGAGTAATATCCCTTTGTGATTAACCTTATGTTCTAAGAATTTGATCTCAGTTTTGAAAAAGCACACTTATATGGCTTTAGCTTAAAGGAGGATCGTTGCATTTGGCCAAATAATTCCTTCAAATGGGCTAAATGATCGTTGAAAGTACAAGAAAAAATAGTACATGATCTAAATAAAAAAAGAACGCAGGAAAGCTTCAAATTACCAAATAAGCCATTCATGGCCCTTTGAAAAGTAGCAAGGGCATTAAAAAGCCTCTGCGGTATATGGGTAGGTTCAAATGACCCCTCACTAAAAATTAAAGCGCATTTTTGATGGTCTTTAGGAGCCAGTCTAATTTGCAAGTAGCCACTAGCAAGGTCCATGGCAAAAAGATTTGTGAACCCAACAGTAGTCTTAGCAAATCATTAATGCGAGGTAATGAATATAATCTTTTTGAGTAAAAGCATTAAGATGGCAATAATCCAAAACCACTATATGACCTCCATCCTTTTTATGAATAAGAAGTAGAGGGGAGCTCAGGGACATTGAGAAGGCTTTAAAAGTCCGGCTTCAAGGAGTTGTTAAAATTCCACAAAAACTTGAGCCTCCTCAAATTTAGACTTTCTATAAGGCCAATCTTGAATAGGGGGAGTATCACCCATTTTTACTTGATGATGCACAATTTATATTAACCCAAAATATCTGGAACCATTTGTGAATATACTCTCATATTCTTAAATTAGAGCCTCTTCTGCTTGTTTATGTTCAGGATAAAAGTGAATCTCCATATTCAACTTTGGCTCTCACGATGATAGGTAAGTCCCCAACCCAAAATCATGTAACTCCCACATCCAGTTTTGGATAATATTTCATTTACAGGAGTAGGCTGCACATAAGCAATAGGGTCATTTTATTCAATTTCATAGATTGAGAGGTGAGGTTAGCTAATAAAGCTAGACTAGTTCCATTATATGCAGGATAAAGTATATGGGAAAAGTTAAGGCTTTCAGATGGGAGGAGTTAATGTTACATGAGATCTCTAATACATGCCCAGCTGGCACTAATACTTGCACTCCAGTATCAATTATAACTTGAGATTTAGGAGGTATATTAATCAATTTGATAGAGTATAAAGGCATTCCTTATGATGCACAAACTGATGAAAGAAAAAGAATAGTTTTAGGTCCTAAGACTTGGTATTCAAGGCGAGAGTTAGGTTTAGGATACTCTAATAGACAAAAACGTCGAATAAGTTTGCCCTTTTCACTTAGGACATATTTTAAAATTTAAGGTACCTGATATTCAATTAAAAAATGATTGTCCTTATGACTAATTATCGCATCAAAATCAATAAAAAATTTGGTTTTTGAAAGCAACTTATAACAGTTATTGTCCAACGTGGCTTCAGGGGCCAAAATAACTAATATACCAAAGCGCATTGAAAGTGAAGAATAAGCTCCTATAAATTTAGTATACAAAGGACATGAAGTTCCATATCCTTGAGAGTGGGTCAAATCTAGCACAATTTTTATTTTTTATAGGCTGGGTCAAGATCACATTTATGAGAGATCCTGTGCCAAAAATGGCTAAAACTTTTACTTAATGTACTATGACTTCCACTTGAGTCACTTCAGTACCAAAATTCAGGATTGGAAATACAGAAGTACTAACTGGTCAGATTGAAGTAGAAGATGAAACAGAAACACAAGAAGTAATAGTATCTTTGTTGATTAAATCGTGATATCATGTTCACCTGGAGCAGATATCACATAAAAACCTTAGTTTTATTAGAAATTTGAGATTGAGGCACCAGAAGTAGGTCAGCACAGGGAACCTCTTTCCCTATGCTGGATCCTCTTTTTTGACTCGTCAGCTTATTTCTTCCAACATTGTTGTTCCATATGACCAACTAGTCCACAATAGCTTCAAGGATCCTTCTTAGGTTCAAGTTTGGGTCTATGAGGCACCACATGAACATAGGTGCAAGGGTTATTAAATGGGTGCACCACATTGTAAGGGATCTCCATCAACGCCTTTTTTATGTTGAGAATAGACGGAAGTTTACTTTTGAGAGACTTTAAATGAAGTAGTAACTGATTATGAGAAGAAAAGTACTCATCACAGCAGAAATAGCATCATCTAAAGTAATGCAATCACAAGTAGTGAAAGTATGGGAATCATGAAAAATTGCTTATCAAATTACTGAATTTGACTCTCCTCTCTTAGCTTGGATGCTCATGAAGGCTTGCTTTTCATTAAACAGAATTTGTTTACTCTCAAATTCCTTAATAAGGGCAATTCTCACTTAAACCAAGTTTTGCAAACCTTAAGGTGAGGGACCATGATTTCTTGAGAAATCGACTTAAATAAGAAGTAATATGTCAACTTTTTAAGAGTTAGACGCTGCTTCTATAGCTCACTCATGAACAAATAGAAAAGCGAATACTACTTTCACCTGGCTCATACTTAACTTTAAAGGTAGGTTTGAAATAGTTGGATTCACTGATTGTTATGTGAACACCTGATACCAGTACAGGATCAGTTTAGACTCAGGGATATGAATTGAGTAGGAATCTGGTCAACTTGTAGGCATAAAATGTTAAGATCATCCTGTAAGTTTTGGACTCATTGAGTAATGTGTCATTTTGAAGATTTAAATTAGAAATTTCCGTGAGAAGTTCCTCTTGATTAAGCTCAAGTGCTCCATATCTAGCAGTTAGGTAATTAATAGAGGCTGTTAACATTGCAAACTGAGATTCTTAAGTTGATTGATTAGTGTTTCATAGATAATGAGCATTGTCAACACCATACAAAAGATTGGTTAACAAATAATCTGGGTTAGTTGGGTGGCCTTCCAAAAACAATAAACATCTATGAGCTATGGCTCATATTTGTTTTTCTAAAGCTTAAAATCTTGTTATCAATTGATTTTTGAGCTTCAGAGCCATGAAACGAAATCGTAGGGCAAGGTGGACCTGGGGGACCTGGGGGCCCTTGAGAACCTTCAGGACCTACAGGCCCCAGGGGGCCACATTCACCAGTAGGTCCTGGTATCGCAGAGGGAGAACTAGGAGGTCCAGGAGGACCTATAGGACCAGGTATACCTTCTTGATTATTATCCATGACTTTAAAAAGTTGTTAAAGTAGCCCATCTAGTTCAGCAAAGCAATCATTATATTGGTTTTTTAATTAGTAGTTGTTAAAGAGTAAACTTATTTTCAAGGGTATTAGTCATTGTTGGATAGTTTTAGCAACTCCAGTAACCTGTTGAGATAATTCTTGGCATAAATAACTCACAACTCCATTATTAAATATAGCAAGTTGGTTTTTCAGTTCATTAATTTTCTCTCCTATTGTCAACTATGGCTTCATGATTATCATGACCGAAGTTAGAAGTGGTTTTTTTAGAAAGAGGATAGCTGGGATTGAAACTGTTGAGCCATAGTCAACTGGCGTTGAATCTCAAGATGATGTAACCCTAAAATCTGAAGTAAGTGATGAATGGCGGAATGTATATACTGTCTGAGATACTGCTACGTTCTGGCCAAACCAACTTCCATATGCTGGAAGACAGCTCTGTTATATAATTCCATCATGCTAGATGATTTAGATGCTCGTTCTCAGTTAGGACACACACCTGTATGAATAGCCCGCCTTATTAGCATTTAACTGTTTTATACACATCTGCAGGTTGAAAATGATAATTGGTATGGTCAGGGCCCTCAATGACTAAATCCATAGAAGATTGGAAATGAAGATCACTGATATTGGCAGAAGACATCTCCTGCCTGTTGGTATGTACCCATTGCGTGATAACCATTGATTACTCTGATGAGGGACTATCTTTTCTAGAAAAAAATTCATCAACGTGAAAATATGTTTTCACCAGGTAGCATCAGAAGTAGAACTGGCATGGGACACCAGTATTGGAAATCTTGCAAGAAATTAATATATACAGGCGCTATGAAGGCTATAATGTTATTAAAATAGTGGCTCTACAAATATTGAAATAAGTTAACAGAATTATTAGTTTTTTTGCAACAATAAATTACAAATAGAATAATAATCTTTATTAATGGATCAAAATATAGCTTTGAGAGACAAAATAAGTGGTACCTTTACTAGTTAAAATTAAGAGATATTTATAGAAATGGTTTTAGTAGGTCTTTGTCAAGATCTTTATGTTTAAAACGTGGTAAGATTTTTTTCTTTTAGAGGACCAATATTGCTGCTTATTGCCAGATCCATTAGGATTTTTATTAGATGGGATCAACCTTATTGTATAAGGATCAGCCCCTTCAGAATGCTTAGCCCATTTAGAATGATTGTACCTTCTGTCAGATGAGGCTGATAACTCCAAAGGGTCAATCATAAATCTAGATTAGAATTAGATATCTCGGACGATTGTTTATCAATCTTATTAGACCAAGATGTTGATCCTCATTCTTTACTATGTCATTTATCTCAGGTAAATTCCAACTGATGGTAACAAATAGAATACGCATGTTTGGCAGCCTTGAAAGAGATTAATATCTTGCAATTATATTCCAATGTGAGTCAAGTTTTTTTTTTTTTTTTGTATTTATGGTCTGCACATATTTTCAGTTATCATAATTAACTGAGCTTTTGCCTTATAATTTGATGTTTGTAGGTTATAGAGTAGATTCGGTCCATAAAGATTAATATCACTTTTTTTGTGTCACCATATCATCTTTTCACAAATATGTATATCTTCATATATATCTCCACTAGCATATACATTTTACTACTGTGTAATGTTAAAATCAGCAGAACA
This sequence comes from Massospora cicadina, assembly GCA_022478985.1. NCBI lineage: Eukaryota > Fungi > Entomophthoromycota > Entomophthoromycetes > Entomophthorales > Entomophthoraceae > Massospora > Massospora cicadina. The sequence continues at coordinate 10,770 of JAKSZP010007388.1, read as the reverse complement.
TTCAATTATAAGCAGCCAAAATTTCTTAAAAGTAGGTTTCACTACAGGGGTTTCTACTACACATCTGATTTGGATTCAATATGAGTCCAACTCCACTGAAAAAGTAAGAGTCAGGGATGCTAACATGCCTTTTTAGATTAAGCAGAGATATAGAGATGAACCAACTGAATCCACTATTAATTTTTTTCAACATTAAAACTTCTCCAAGGATAGATAAAGACTGCAATCTGTAGCTGGTTAGCCACCAAGGTCTTGATTCAACCAACAGCATAATCTGCCCAGATCAGCGTTTCTCAAGCAACTAAGCAATATGCTAATTTAACCACTTTTTATCACCTCAATTAACAATCCTGTAGATACGTCCATGTGATATTTATCTATAACAGAATTAACAACTGCAAGACAAGATTCTATGGCTTACTTTAATTTAATGCTATAGTTGCTATTAAAACAACTAGGTCTATGCAGAGTAAAAGTACAAACTTGTATCTTAGTGAACCAATTATTTTACAAGTAAGCATACCTTGTCATGGCATGCTACCAGGATTCAAGGTTTTTTTTGATTTATTACTCACTCAATCAGTGACCTTAACTACCAATTAATTGACTTAAACGCAATTCTGAAAAATTTGAGCCATTGGATTAATAAACAAGTGGCGTGCTTACAAAGCACATAAGAGCATCAACCAACTAGATTAAAAACCATATTTTACTGTAATAGCAGTAAATGTAAAGAAGAGGTGTAACACTTGGATGGATGAAGGACACATAATCTAACAACAAGCACTAGGAGATCCAAATTTCCCATCATTACTTGTATCTTCGCAGTAGGGCAGATACTTCATTGGCATGAGTTCAAACTTTAAGCGCAGCAACATAGTACTGGAAAGCAAGTGTTGATAGTGAATTGGTTAAACTTTTAGATAATATGATCTTTCAAATATTGACAAATTGATCAAATTTGCTATTGGGTTTTTTGCGCATATTCTCAGCTGACTAGATTCTAGGAGTTGCTAGAGGATAATTCCCTATAAAAAGTGAATTTAATATCGGTTGAACCTGATTTTGTGGTAACAATGTTTGGGAGATTTTAGGTAATTCGCCTGGGTCAGATCCATTAGGGACTGATCCAGATGAATGCTTAAGATCTCGTTGTGCAGAGTTGCTGACGATTTAGGGGCATCTGATAGTTGATCAATTTTAACTATCAGGTGTACCAATTAGGATTGGTCAGGTTTCATCACTGACCAATTGGGAATTTAAGCTAAGTTGCGAGGTGAGTGATGCCACCTGCAACTAGTATATATCAGTTGGTTCAAGACCTGCCTTAATGGGTAACAAGTCCCATTACCTAAGCAGGTCGCTTGCCAAGTATGGTTGGTTAATTGGGATCAAGAGGAAAATGTTAGGGACACGTTTCTAACTCTTTCCATTTTAGGTCTCAAGGATGTCCAACAACGGAATCCTAAAAGGATGGGGAAGAACATCACTGCCGAGATGATGATGGGCAATTCAATGGCGACGGCTGCCATTTCATTGAGGAGATGCCAACTGAGGGTTGGGTGCTGAATTCCACTATAAATCCCCTAAGAATTCACTTAATAAAAACACCAATTACTAGAGTATTATCTTAATAAATTTTACAAAAATCCATTTCAAGTTTTATTCTTTTAAAGGATGAATATTGATAAGTGCTTTAATTGGGAGACTCTTTAGGATAAAGAGTAAGGATCTGAGCGTGGATCCAGAGAAGAGAAGCTGAACTGAATTAGGGATTGCTGCTGACTGTGTGCCAACAGAGAGAAACCGTAAACAAGGATCTGAGTTTGGATCAGGTTAGGTGGTATAAGGGAACGAATCCCTATTGAGGACATCCTAAGTATTTTGTGGGAAATACTGGTCAAGCGTTGGATCCAATACTAGTACTTTATTCAACTACAGATAATAGTCTCCATATTATTATTAAACGAATACATCTTACTATCAGATAACACAGAGAATTACATGATGAGGAGCCTGTACAGTTAATTTATTTAGGGGTTATCAGCTGAGTATAATCAAGAGCTCTATAAATCTTAACAATTAGTGCTCACTACAGAGGTTAGTTGAATAGAAGATACTAGGAAGTGATGTCATATAAAGACAAAAATAAGAAAACTCTGGATGGAGTTGGCAACCGTTAACTAGAACGCCCTGAACTCAGTGGATCATTGAGAATTTGCTGCCTTGGAGGTAAGAGTCACCAAGATTGAGGAAGGGGACAAGAACGTCACAAGCTTCAGAAATGAGGTATTTGGAAAAGTAACGTCATTGAAGAAAAAATAAAGGGATTTAGTTCAAGAAGTGGTATTTTTGAAAACAGAGCGTAAAGCAGATCACGTTCTTTTAAGAGCATTCAGAATAGATATAGAGTGGCTGATTAAGCAAGTCATGGAGTTGAAGACTCATAAATGCAAATGTGAGCCATATGAAGTGACTGATGCTATAGAAAGAACTCCATGGACTCCAGTTGGAAAGAAGATTACCCAAGAAACATGACATCTGCTTTCACAGCTATTTTGGTGATGACGCCCAAAATTACTCCCCAAATGAGCTGAGTTGCTAAACAAGTGATGTGGCTAGAGAAACATTAGAGGAATTTAAAGCGGCACCAAAATTGCCGATTTTTCATAGGGATAACGCCCCTGCATCTTTCTGATTATTTAATATGACAATGCACAGATATGTCAACCATCAAAAGGCTTTGACGGTGATGAATTGCCTGGATACTGATTGTCAGAACCTAGTGTTGCCCCATCTAGAGGGGGACAGCTGGTCATATGCAGAGGCCAAGGAAGCCATTATGAAGGAATTTGCAAGCCCCATGCGCATGTTGAAGCGCAAGCAAGAATTTATGGGCATTTAATTCCATAAAGATGAGCCCTTATCAAGTTTTGCCAATTGTTTCTACCAGGAATTGCAAATCTTGGTTGGAGCGAGAGTTATGGATGATTTTGATGCTTGGATTTCACTAAAAGCGGCCCTTTGGCCCTACTGCTCTTTGCATCAAATGATGTCTTCCATGTTTGCAACGGAGATTACCACCTCTCAGATGGTGGTCAAACTTAAAATATTGGGAGCTACCTTCGATGCCCTGAATAGAAGTTTCAAGTCAAATCTAGTATGAAATTCAAATCCCATGAAGGGGACCAAGGGAACTAAGGAGCTGAACAACTTAACCGTGCCAGGGAATAAGCCCAAATACTTTAAAAGGATCAATAAGAAGGAGAAAGTCTGTTACCAGTGCGGAGGAAAAGGACATTTTGCTGTGCACTGCAAGAAACCCAAAGATCAGATTAATGTGGTCCAAGTGAAAGAGTCTGAACCCGCAAAGGAGTCAGGAAAAGGGCCCGTGGCCTAGATGGGGAACAGTCTAGAGATGCGGAGAAACCTGTTCCTCCCAATATTATGCACAATGAAATTAACATCAGTGGTCTGTTTGTGGATGAAGACGTGCAGGATAAGCTGTACCAAGTAGTCAATTTGGATGTGAACGCGGTATCAAGATCTAGAGTGAAGGGGATTGACCTCAAGATAATTAAGGAAGTTGCTCAATCGTATGCGTGATAATGAGCAGACAAGAATTGAGCCACAGATAATCCAGAAGGATTAACCAAATTCAGATTAGATGAGGCAAATCTGTCAATCCCCCTTAGTGTGATCAAGGAATTATTCCCTGATTTATTAGTGCAAAAATTCACACCCTTGATTCAGATAGTAATGCTGCTATATACTCTGTAAATACTATTTTACAATACTATGAGTGTACATATATAGATATACTAGTGAATTGAGTAAGAGTGAGGGCGATTGTCAACAGTGGAGCGCCAATCAATATTGTCTCAACCAAGCTGGTAAAGAGGATGAAGATCTCGCTGGACTTGGAACATAAGAAGGAATATGGGACAGCTGGCCCAAACACTACTGTCTCCTGTGGATCGTATAGCATGTTACCACTATGATTTGGGTCGTTGGTGGTATCTGCTCTAGCAATAGTTTTGGCCAACCAAAATTATGATATTCTGATTAGGATGGAATTTCTATGAAAATATAGAGTTAGATGCTACTTCAAGGATAATAGATTGACTATATTGGGTCAGACGTTATCATTGGTTATCAGAAGGATGGGGAGGCTCCACTTAGTAGGGGAAATTCTTCATCAACCTGATATACTTTGATGGCATTGTCCCAATTCATTACCAACTAGTTGACCAGAAGCAACGAGACATGCTGATTGAAATCCTAAGAAAAACAGGGAATTTCGCTGAGGATCTAGAATGTGAGAACCATACCGCTGGGATCACAGATAATAGTTGACACAGGGTTGACATTAGAGATACCAGAGCTGCTGTATGAGGAAGTTGAAAGCCCCTGAAAGAAGTCCAGAGTAGAGCCTTTGGTGGTTACTGTAATAATTATGCTGGGTCATGGAGAAATTCAAGTTCTCCTGGCGGATTTAAATGAAAAACTGATAAAAATCGAGAAAAATCAGATCATCACATTGTTCACCTAATTCCAACGGCTGAATTGAGGAAATTCCACAATTTTGAGGCTCTCAATGAAATGGGATTAATGGCTGGGAAACTGAGAGTATCAATCTATTGGTAAATCAAGAGCAACTCGCTGATCTGACAGATAGACAGCATGAGGAGGTGCTCAAATTATTTGAAAAGTATTGGGAAGTATTCGCCCAGAGTGACCACAATTTGGGATGAATAAGAGAAGTGATCTACAAGGTCAATACTGGAAAAAATTCCTAATCAGGATGAGACCAATTTGATGTGGAAGGCAGCCAAAGAGGTAGTAGAGGAAGAAATAAGAAAACTAATGAAGCATGGGCTTCTAGTTCCGTCATTGAGTCACTGGGTGAGCCCAATTTTTATCATGAAGAAGAAGGATGGCTCTAATTGGGTGGTGATCAATTATTGAAAGCTGAACAAGATTACAAAGAAGGATTTGTACCCTCTACCAAGAATTGAAGATGCGCTATATTGATTGGGAAAAGCAAAGTGTTTCTCCATGATAGATCTAAATTGGGATATTGGCAAATTGATTTGCCAAGAGAGGACCAAGAGAAATTCGCAATTATCACTACAAAGGGTCTTTATCAGCTGATGAGATGCCCCAGGGTCTGTGCAATGCACCTGTGACGTTCCCGAGGGCCATGGATGCCATACTAAATGACTTAAAGTTGTCATACGTCCTGGTGTACTTGGACGATGTAAATGTGTTCAGCAGGACTTTTACTGATCATTTTCACCACTTGGAGGAAATGTTTAAGAGACTATCCGCAGCCAATCTGAAGATTAAGCCAAGAAAGTGTCAATTATTCAAGAAAGAGTTAGAATATCTGGGATTCGTAATCAACTCTAGTGGACTGCAGCTGCAAGCCCAGAAAATTGAAGCCATAGAGCGAATGGCTGTACCAAAGAGTGTCTGATTATCTAAGTGTTCCTTGGAATGGTCAGATACTATAGAAGATTCATTCAGGATTTCACAAGAATTGCCAAGCCCCTCTTCCATTTGTTGAAAAATCCAAAAAATTGTTTGGAATGAAGAAGCCCAGAAATCCTTTGATGAGTTATTCCAGTACTTAATGGATACTCCAATTTTGAATTATTCAAATCTTGATTAAGACTTTATAATACAAACTGACGCTTTGTTGATGGCAATCAGCGCCATATTAAGCCAAGTAGATGAAATTGAGGATGAACATCTGATGGCATATGTGAGCTGGACACTCTCAGCTGCTGAGAGGAATTGCACCATAACTGAGCATGAATGACTTTCTGGTCATTTACGCCTGTAAACAGTTATGGGTGTACATCCATGGAACGCACTTCAAAGTGGTGACAGACCACTCCTTGCATTAGCCAAACAATTTACAAGAACCAGAAGGATGTTTGGCCCAATGGGCACTAAAGTTAAAGGATTACGATTATGAGATAGTCCACCAAGCTGGGGCTTCTCATCATAATGCGGATGGCTTATTGCAGTTACCAATGGTCCAGGTTTTATACCAGCAGGTGGATGAGCTATTCCAGAGAATGGTTGACGGAGAAATTTTGAACAAGCCCTGAGAAATCCAAGGTGCGCTTTGAAAAGTGATGGAAAACAACGACACCATTGATGGACAAGTTCTCAAGATGATCAATGGGAAGAGATTACTATTCCCAAAGCCATTGGAACGAGCGGCTATAGTTCAAGCCACTCATAAGGTTGTCATGCATGGGGCCTGAAAAACAACTGACCATATTCACCAGTACTACTACAGGAAGTCCATCACCTATAATGTCGCAGGCTAACTTGATTGCTGTGTGGAGTGCCAGTTGCACAAGCTGCATAAGAATACAGCTGGAAACTGACTGGTCTGCCCAGGATTAGCTTGGCATATGGTGTCCATTGATTTTATGGGACCGCTGATGATGAGCACAGAGGGAGTCAAGTATATCATAGTTGTGATTGATCATCTGATGAGATGGGTTGAGAAGAAGACCCAGGTGAAAGTAGATGCTACCAGCACTGCGAAGTTCATCCTAGATCAAGTAATATACTAACATGGATGCCTGCAAGTTTTGCTGAGCAAAAATGGAACAAATTTCACATCTCATGTGATCCAGCAATGAAATGAAATAATGAGGATCTGAGGGATTGTGTCTGTACCCTACCAGACAGAGATAAGCAGACTGGTAGAACGAGTCAATGGGACACTGTCCATGATGCTGTGGAAGATAGTCACAGAAAAGATTTCCTTGTGGAGAACATACCTTAGTTCAGTGACGTTCATCTACAATATCAGTCATCATACAGTGACAGGAAAATTGCAGTTTGAGTTGCTATATGGAAAGAAAGCCGCATTGCCGCCTATTTTATATCTAGTGGTGGAACCAACATTGAGGACAAGTGCCGAGCAGTACCTGAACAGATTGACAAGTATCCTGATTAAAATGAAATTTACAAGCATTTAATATGACTTTAAAGAAAAGGGTTCAAGCAAAAAGTGACAGATGATAAGAACTGACCGGCATTATCAGAATATCAAATAGGCGAAAGAGTTGCCTATTGAAATACACATGGTTTCATGAGAAGAAACAAGTAGGATGTGTTGTGGTCAGGTCCATTTGAGATTATTGCCAAGATGGCGATGGACGCCTACCCACCAAGAACCACTTGGATGGAAGGAAGTAAATCGAGTCTATGCTAAATATTTAAAGCAATGGATCAATGAAAATAATGAAAAAAGAGTTCCTGAAGGACTGCTGAACCATTAAGTTGGTTATGTCCTAATGTTTTATTTAGGTATGAAAAAAGGACCTCTGAAACAAACTAGATGGTTAAGTCTTAAAAAGTAAGACCTCTGAACCATAGAAAACTGGTAGGTTTAATTATACCTAGGAACCAGTTTGGGGGAATAAAATAAAAAGATGGACCACTGGACCAAAAAAGGTCAAGTACCTTAGAAAAAAGAAGAAAAAATGATTGATAAAAATATGAAAGAAAAAATTAAAGCCACATATAAAAAAGGTATATGTTATAATTTTTATTTTTTACTGGTTATCTGACTCAGGGATGATTCCGCCTTTGTCAGATCTTGGAGAAAGATGAATGGATCGCAGTAGGAGTAAACAACCCATCAAACTCTATGTGAGATCTGATGCTAGCAAGGGCTAGACCTACTCAAAACCAAGTTTATTGAGTATATGCTGACCCCTTCAAGAAAGCGACTAGGGACTGAAAAATGGAAATGTTGGAACATACCAAACGCAATACCCCGGAGTGAGGAGGGAAGCAACAGAAAATGGAGAGGCAGTTGCAAATAACCCTGAGTAATCCCAATATGGAACCATAGCTGGAAGGTTGGTTTTGAGAGCTTGCCAATGGGCTTTGTCAAGAACACTGGACATAGGGGCCAGCATTGAGCAAGGGATACTAGGTGGGGGCTGCCATATCATGCCCCCTATTAAAGCCATTAGTGGAAAGATACCAATGGTTTTTGTCAGAAACGAGATAGTTATGCAAGGAGCAAATGGCATCCTGCAGACAATGACTATGAGCTTCCCAGAAGCTAAAGAAAAATGAGCGATGGTAGCCAGGAGAGGCTGGAAGCTTCGTGGACCAGCTTCAAAGAACTTGGCTGGAAAAGTGAAGAGCATAGGATGCAACATCTCGATCTAGGATGTTTTTAAGATCAGAAGAGTTCAAAGCTATGAACAAAGCCTCAGTTACTTAGGCCCTTAATTCTTCATAGGGGAGTTCAAAATGTTCTATATGTCTGATGGCTAGTTTAGTGGCCAAAACAGCCAGCTCTTAATATTGACTGAGTCATAAAAGGAACTCTGGAAGCAAGTCTGATCTGGCGAGGAACAAACAATTCAGACTGGAGTACATTGCTTCAGGAGGTTCAACGATGATAGTAGGAGAATCTGCAGATGGAGCTGAATCCAGGAGAGTTTTAAATCTAGCTCAGGAATTGGTCATAGGGGAATTACTAGTTGCAAATCATTTGAGACAATTGCTACCTGGTTTCGTTAGGGCTGGTTACCATTTCTGGTAATTTCATGGAAGGACTGCCCATGGGTACTTGACTGGGAGTATGAGTACTGGAAGGATCATAGAAAAGTTTTAGCAGCCAGATTAACTCATCAGCTGGAAGAGCTGAAGTTCTTTATCAGACATGCTATTAAGCAGTTGTTAGTACCAAGACTCTGAATTTAACATATGAGCTGGACGAGAGGGGGATGTCAGACTTATATGACAGTCAACATTATGCACTCTGAAATCAATTAAGCTCTAATTTTGGAGAAATTAATTTCAAAATTAATGAGATAAGCTCTCCAGGGAAGAATTAAGAATGTTTTGAGCCAAGAGGTTATTACAAGAAAGTAACAAGAGCAACTATAAATGAGCATTCTTATTTGTGCCATGAAATGAACATTGACAGTAAAAATCTCCTGTCAAGGATGGGGAGAAAATTGGGAAATCAAAGATGAAGACCAAAATCCTGAATATAGCAGCGGGTCATAGGCCCTGATGGAGAGAAAACTGGATCCCAGGATTAATATCGTCACAAGTAAATTGATCAGCTGGCATGACAGAAGGTTGTGGGGACCGTGCTCTGAGTAGATGGTAGCAAGGAGGAAGAGTAAAAGAGCCACATGCTGAAGGTTGTTTCAAGCAGCATTAAGTACTGAATGATCATACCTCACTTGAACAAATGAAGCATTGACCAAGTGTCTGAAGTGGTATTTTCTAGCCCCAATCCTTGTCTCGCTGAAAATCTAGGCAAGAGGGGGATGCGTTGGAATATTTGCCCTTATTCCCAGCTGACTAGATAATCAGGGATTGCTAGGGGATAATTCCCTATAGCGAAGAAAATTGAATATTGGTTAACCCTGATTTTGGGGTAACAATGTTTGGGAGATTTTTAGGTAATTTGCTTGGGTCAGATCCATCACGGATCAATCTGGATGAATACTTAAGATTTTGTTGGGCAGAATTGCCACCAAAATAGGGGTATCTGATAGTTGATCAACTATCAGGTGTACCAATTGGGATTTGTTAGGTTTCATCACTGACTGATTATGAAAAAAACGATTAAGTTGCGAGGTAAGTGATGCCACCTGCAACTAGTGAATTAATCAGTTGGTTCAAGACCTGCCTTAATGGGTAATAAGTCCCATTATCTAAGCAGGTCGCTTGCCAAATATGATTAGTTATTTGGGATTAAGAGGAAATTGTTTGGGACACGTTTCTAACTCTTTCCATTTTAGGTCTCAAGGATGTCCAACAACGGAATCCTAGCCAGGATGGGGAAGAACATCACTGCCGAGATGATGATGGGCAATTCAATGGCAACGGCTTCCATTTCATTAAGGAGGTGCCAACTGAGGGTTGGGTGCTGAATTCCACTATAAATCCCCTAAGAATTCACTTAATAAAAACACCAATTACTAGAGTTTTATCTTAATAAATTTTACAAGAATTCATTTCAAGTTTTATTCTTTTAAAGGATGAATATTGCTAAGTGCTTTAATTGGGAGACTCTTTAGGATAAAGAGTAAGGATCTGAGCGTGGATCTAGAGAATAGAAGCTGAACAGAATTGGGGATTGCTGCTAACTGTGTGTCACCAGAGAGAAACTGTAAACAAGGATTTGAGTGTGGATCAGGTTAGGTGGTATAAGGGAACGAATCACTATTGTTGACATCCTAAGTAATTTGAGGTATATACTGGTCAAGCGTTGGACCCAATACTAGTACTTTATTCAACTTCAGATAACAGTCTTCATACTATTATCAAATGAATACATTTTACTATCAGACAACACAGAGAATTGCACAATTATGAATTTGTTCAGTTAACTAATTTAGGGTTGATCAGCTGAGAATAATCAAGAACCCTATGATTTTAATTTTTGCCAAAACAGCTAATTAAAATCTATCAAGTAAAGAGGTGGTGGACTTAAAGATGTAGTACATGATTTACATCAGGGGTTGATCATTTAAGGATGTATAGACAACTTTAGCATATGATTAAGCTCATGAAGATAAATTTTTAGTATAGCAATATCTTGTAGCAACCTCTGATTTGTGTTAATAGTAAAACTGATGTTAGTATGTGGCGTCTAGGCTCAATTCTGCCAAATCAGTTTGCAAGGGTATTAGTCACTGAGCAACCAAACTGGACGATATGAGGATTGCTGACTTCTTAATGAAACAAAATAAACTATGT
>JAKSZP010007387.1:0-28655 GCA_022478985.1 Massospora cicadina | reverse complement strand
TTCCTTCAGACCCAAAAAAAATTCCCTGTTTCCTTGGTGAAGGACCTTCATTTTATGTCACAGGTTTGGGTTCCTCCTCCCCTTAGAGCTGGGGTGTTTTGAGTGCATCATGACCTTCCCACAATTGGCCATCCAGGCAACAATAAATGCATTTGTTGATTAAGTGGACTTATAACTGGGTGGTCTTAACTAAGGAAGCTCCAGCCTGGATCGCTGATTACATTATCTGTGCTTGAGCCAAGTCAGACCGCTCAGGAGGGAATGGTCTCCTACACCCATTACAACAGGCGGAGGGTCCATGGACATTGGTGTCCATATATTTTATTGTCAAACTCCTCTGTTCTAATGGGTTTACGGTGGTGATGGTGGTGGTTGATTGCTTCATCAAATTTTCCATATTTATTCCCTGTTCTTCCGCAATCACTATCAAAGAAACCTCTCATCTCTTTGTAGCCATATGTTCTCTATGTTTGGTCTCCCACAGGAGATCATCAGTGACTGTGGGCCCCAATTTACAGTGTAGTTCTGGAATGAGCTTTTATCCATTTTAAAAATCACCCCCTGTCATTCCACCATGTATCATCCCCAGTCTGACGGACAAACTGAGCGGGTTAACCAAATCTTGGAGCAGCATCTGCATTGTTACGCGGTGGCCGCACGAGATACCTGGGCCAATGACCTCCCTCTCACCCAATGTGCCTATAATGATGGAACTCACGCTTCTATGGGTTTTCTCCCTATGAAGCGACATTAGGTTTCAATACCTCTTTTTTGATCATTCCCTGTCTGCATCCTGAGGTTCCTGCTGCCGCAGATCATGTTGAGCACATTTGGTCTACCCAGTCCTTAGTGTGGGAGCACCTTACAAAGGCTATCAATGATTATAAACAGTTTGCGAATCTTAAATGGCTTCCTGGTCACAATATTGTGGTGGTCTCACATGTTATGTTAGATACTTGCCATCTGCAGATGCAGGTACCTTCCTGGAAGTTTGCAAGCAAGCACTTGGGTCACAATATGGTGGTAGAAGACTTGGGAAATGGTGCTTTCTGGTTAAAACTGCCAGCACCTTGAAAACAGCACCCCATCTTTCACATGTCTCAGTTGTCCTCATTTAAGGGGATTGTTCCCACTAAACATAAACCAATTGTGATAGAAGATGCAGAGGAAGCTGAGGTGGAGAACATCTTGCATCCCACAAATCCTGGCTTTCAGTTTAGTATCTCATCGCGTGGAAAGAGTATCCAGCCTATGAAAACAGTTGGGTCAAGGCTCACAATTGTGCTAATTTCATGGAACTGGTTGAGGCATTCCATGAGTCTCATCCTGATGCTCCCCATCACCCCCAAAAAAGTTGCAACTGTAATGGCGATCAAATTGCCCAAGGCTCACAAAAATGTGGCCCTCATGCAGTCTTTTGGCAGTGGCACCCTTCCTTTAGAAAAAGGAAAGGGTAATGTAAGTCCAGGGGAACGTCTCTTGTGTGTGAATTGAGCAATCTTCCTGTTCCCAAATAAAAAGGATCTGAAGAGGGTGGCTGTACCCCATTACCCAGGGTTACCTTACCCACATGGTAGATGAGCGCTGGGTAACAGCCTTCCTCTTCAAATTTCTCCCCTGGTACCCTCACTTTCCTTGGCTGAACTTGTCTATCAGATTAAAGAAATGTGCGCCAATATCACCAAATAAAAGTCAAAGATTCCAAAACCAATGGGATTTAATCCTACCAATTGGGAAATGCATACTCAAAAAGGTACAAATGTTGAATTATCAGCCAGAATCATGGATGGGTTTGACTCAGTCACCCATATGATCGCCAACACCAACCCCCCCTCAAAATCGTTGGAAATGATCCCTGATATGCAGATGGTATCTTCAGAAATTATTGTTGACAGTTCAAACCCCTTATCCAGCAAAATGGGAGTTGTGGCTGATGAAACTCATTTGACCAAATGAACAGCCTAGTAACTGGGCACGTGCAGGTTGGGCATCCTGAACCTGTTTCTAATCAATTGGGACTGCCCCTACATGGGGTGGCCTTGGGGAATTCCCATGGATCGTTGGGCCAGACACCATCATACTAACTGATGGAAATGCAGTCAAGATATGGTTCAGTCGTTTGAGATTGAACTGACAGCGACTCAGCTTGCTGCTGAATCCTTCAATGTCCGTCTAATTTGAGATTATTTTCCCCATTCCCCAAAAAAATCGCCAGGTTAGGTGAATTTTTGGGACCCAATCCCTGCTTGAACTCCTCACAATTGAACACTATTTAACCAATTGCCTTGCACTGAGAAAATTGTTGGTCAATTTTCTTCCTTTGTTTTTTAATAAAAATTCTTTACCAATTCTAGTTTGTATGCTGAAAAACAAACTTCCCTTTCTGCCAGCATTCCAACACCCCTCGGGATTTATAGCTGTACTCATCTGGTATTTCATTATGTGTCTTTATGAGATTATGGCTCATAGGCAATTATTGGCGGAACTCCTTTCAAATTCCATAACCGTCATACTAGCAGCAGTGCCTCTGGCATTCTGGTTTGCTGTTCAGGTGCTTTGGCACCTAGGCTGGCATGCCAGTCTAATTCTAACTTGCTGTTTGCCTGACAATTGGTGTGCAATGACAAAGCAATCATAATTTTCCCCTACCCAAAGTTCTTCTACAAGGATCAAACTCAGGGAGGCAGTGGTAGAGGGTTCATATTCTACCACTGGGGTATCCTTCCCATCTTTGCACTTTGGATTGCAAATTAGTATTCAATAAAATGTTTTGTGGAATTATAGCTTTACATCACTTTTATTCAGTTCTGAATCATAGATTAGCTGCTGTTTAGTTGATGCATTGGAACTTGGATAACAAATCACACAGAGGGACAAAAAATTGTCTGTTGCATCAGATTTTTCAGCTGTTTCTATGCACTTTAGCATTAGTGATTCCAAATATGAAGTCAGTTTTCCTGTGCATGCTCTAGTTTTCATGCAATACAGCTAAGACAGAATCATCTTTCCCTCACTTCATATCAAGCTTAGCTTGATGAAGCCATTTTTAAAGGCTCTGAATACTTAAAATAAATGTTTTCAACACATTGTTTCTGCTTTTCCTGGTTAGTCATTTTTATTAAAAGCAGATGTGTTTGATGGTCTTAACATTTGATTTTTTTTATGTGATAAGGAATTTTTCAGAAATATGGATCAAAAGGTGAAAGTAGAATGGATATCTTTTATAGCAGTTGTTAATAACTTCATTGGTAACAAAAAGGCAGAAAATTATGTACTTCTGGTTTAAATTATGTTAAAGTTATTTTGTAAGCTTGGATGCAACATGAGCATTAAGATGCACTTTCTGAATATATATTGATCAATTTTCTCAAAAGCCTTAGTCATGTTAGCAATGAGCAGGGGAAACACTTCCATAAAGACCTGAAGACAATGGAAGAGCATTATCAAAGGTGAAGGGACATGCATATGATGGCAGGCTACTGCTGGAGCATCAAATGAGTCCATACTGAGCAAGTTCACAAATGCAAAAGTTATAAGCACAAATTCTTGCCTAATTGAGTTCTACATACCCTCTATATAACATTGCTGCATTAATCAATTATCATCTTCTATCTATATATACAAATCAATATTATAAATAAGAAATTTATGTGTTTGTATCTAATAGTGTTTTATAGCATATCTATACTCAAAATAAGTGATTTTGTTCCAATACATTTCAAAACTGTATGTATAATTGTATAACATTGTGTATGTTTTTATGTCTAAATGACTTATATTATCACCATGAAGGTGATTAAGATAATATCTCAGATTTTTAAGTTGAAATAGATGCTGAAAAATTGTATTAATTGGAAATACAAAAAATGAATAGCAATAAACTTTAGCATGCAGAGAAAAACTAACTTCAGATATGAAATCAGTGCACCCAAATTAGTTTTTATTTTATTTGAGGTGGGCTGACCTGGGGGCAATACTGCACTGAATAAGGGGAAAATCAAATGAATGGAAAAGGAGGATAAAATCCAGAAAACCTCCATGTGCAGCGTATGATTGGCCAGGAACTCCATGGACCTCCTTTGCTATTTGCTATCTCAGTTTGGGGCATTGGCGCGCAATGCCAACACAGTCATAATTTCCCCTACCCAAAGTTCCTGTACTGGAATCAAACTTGGGGAGGCAGCACCCAAATTAGTTAAAACAAGAGTTTTTATCAATGCAATAAAATTTTTGTTCCCCTGTTATTAATCAGTTGATGGATTCAATTGGTTTTATATGAGTGGTTGGTGGGCTTTAGTTGATATTTTAAATTAAAATAATTTTGGTTAAGTGGATGATAATTGTTATTCTGATATAAATAATCTGTTTTGGTGAGTGGTTTCAGTTGAACTATTAGATTAGATTGTTCTACTATGCAGTTTGGTAGCTATTTGAACAGGTCAATAAGTTCAGCCATCTTCTAAAGTTTACTGATATCTATCTATCAATATAAAAGATTTAATTTTTTTAAAAATTTATATTCTTTAAATAATCAGATAGTCATATTGTTTAAAGCAAAGGTGTATACTATTAATTCAGCTAAGTTGTTTAGTAGTTTTAGATAAAGGTAAAAGAGTGTTTTATGAATTGTAGAGTACAACTATTTATAGTATAATTGATACTATTAGTGGAAGCATAGTGGGGTGGTTCCTGCTCCACTCTGGGTTGGGTCTTGATTTTAACAGGTTCAAAACCAGCACAATATAAAAAAAACTTGGGCATGGTAATTGTCCCAAGGTTGATCCACCTCATTTACTTTTATAATTGACTAGCAGAGTTATCCATGCTTCACTAAGTTCCTATAGAATTTCTGTGATTAGAATTTATTAATTTAAATTACATATGTATTTAAGCAAATGCTTGGCCAAATCTAATTGCTCAATTGAATTAATTAAAATCAGCAAAGTTCATCTAAAACTAACTGACCTTATCAAATCAACCAATAACTAATCACCCCCTAAAACTAAACTGTATCCTATCAAATAACCCAAAATCTATCAACCACTCAGCCAAATAAAATGAACTTGTTGAATCAATCAGATAACACAAAATTGCTACCCAAAACATCTCTCTATATTTAAAATCATTATGTGTTTGTGACACGTCTTCCAAACTACTAAATCAACTTCTACTTAACTTGCTAAAGGTATTTTATTTTTTTAGTGGAACCAAATTGGCCTGGTTTTTTTTAAATTATATAAAACTAACATCAAGATTCACATGATTTTCTGTGGTGTTTAAACTTTATTAGATAATCTATATTAAAAAACACTAACCTGCTTAGCTAAAACCATTGAACATACCAAATCAACCAATTTTTATTTGCTTTATATTTGTAAAACAAACCTAAACTTATTGAAACAACCAAAACTGTCAACTTACCAAACCAATGAACTTATTGAATCAACCAATCAATAACAGCTTGCTAAAACTATCAAGCTTATTAATCCTCTAAAACCATTAACCACTTGCCAAGCCCATATAATTATCAAATCAACCAAATATCAAGCTGTCAACTATAACAATATACCAATTTTCATTAAAAACATATAGAATTTTCACATGTTAAATATAGAAACTTTTTATTTTAAATTTATAAATTTTATCTGAGGTGGGCCGACCTGGGGACGATACCGCACCGATTAGGGAAGTGAAGAAAATGGGGAAGGAGGATAAAACCCAGAAAACCTCCATGCGCGGCGTATTATAGGCCAGGAACTCCATGGACCGCCTTTGCTATTCGCTATCTCGGTTCGGGGCATTGGTGCGCAACGCCAACACAGTCAAAATCGTCCCCTACCCAAAGTCCATTACCGGGATCGAACTCGGGAGGCAGTGGTAGAGGGTCCATACTCTACCACTGGGGATCCTCCCTTGAAACTTTTTATTTTACTATTAGAATAATAATTTACAAAATTCATAAACCTTCTCCATGAAAAAATACTTGTGTGCCATACTTCATGGTGATCAGTCAAACATGTTGGAGTCTATAAATCTCAGATATATATACCTTCATCCATTTTTATATATATAGACAAAATTCTTAAATTTATAATTTATCACTACATTGGCTCATCATTTTTTTACTTACACTTGCAATATTATATTTAATGATATAAATAGTTTAAATGATAAAAATTAAATAAAAGTGATTGTGTCAGAATTTGAACAACCAACCTTTATAGAATTTAAGTTCAGAGCCAAAAGTGAGCTGATTATGCTAGAGGAGAATTTTGAAATCGATTGGGTTTTTGGTTCAAAGTTTTGATTTAGATTAACTTCTAATTAGCTAGATGACCACTAACCACATAACAAAACCATTTAAAATATTGAATCAACCAAATATCTAACTGCTCAGCTGTAACATTATACCAATTACCATCAAAAACATATAAGATTTTCTCTTGTTACATTTAAAACTTTTTATTTTATGATGAAAATAATAATTTTATAAAAAACTCATAAACCTTCTTCATGAAAAATACCTATATTTGCCAACTTTCATGGTGATTGGTCAAATGATGTTAAAGTCTATAGCTAACAGATATACAGATATGCCAACATCCATTTATATATATAGACTAGTGAAGCTACCTGGCGTTGCTCAGGTTTATTTATTGTCAACTAATTTGAACTGATTAATATAGATTTTATATTAAAGCTAGCAAAACTAGCTGATGTTTTCCTGAACTTGTATATTTATTTATTAAAAATGAATGGTCTGTATGTAATATTAAATCTATAATGTGTTGGGTAAAATGTGGAAAAATGAAAGATGACACATACTGATAAACTTTCATTGTTTTTTTGGTATAAATAGATAATGAACTATATAAATTTTTCATGAATAATTCATGTAAATGTTTAATATTTTTGACTATTCCATTCACTATATAATTGAACCAACTTAAAATAATTGAAATTAATACTAACATCTAGCATAATGCAAGTGGAAAAAAAATATTTAGGTTTTCTTATTTAATGTATAGATGTACAGAGTTTCTAGATTTTCTACTTGAAGCAAGCAACATATAGTTGACCATGCAAAAAACATGAATTTTATAGATTTAATCTGGCAACATACAGTGACTGCCCTTGAGCTTTGTTTATTGTCATCATAAAAAGTAAGACATACAAGAAAGCGTAGTCATTCAAATGTGAAGGGCAAATCAGTGAAAATTATTAGAATGCATGAAATCAGCACATCTTCTCCTTTACATTTGCTATTAATTATTGTTGCTTTAATCACATTCAGCATCAGTTTTTTCATGAAAAGTCTGGTTTCATGCATAACTTTGGCAAGTTTAGATTTTGAAGGAGCAGCATTGGTGAGCCAACTTTCAAGGCTAATAGGTGCGGTAGCATTCCAGGAGGCTCCAATGAACTGAGAAATTTAAATGGATAACTAACAGCTTAATTTTTATATGTAACTGTGTCAATGGATTTGTATTCTGTAACTGCACAAGAAATTTTCAATTGAATCTTATTATTGATTTGATTGATGTCATCATTTTTAGAGCTAAGATAGCTCACTTTCAAAGCTAATTGTGATTCCTGAAGTTGTTGGCAATGTGTGAAAAAACTTCTTTTCAGAATCTTTAATTGATGACATAAGTTGACAGAAGTTTAGAGAGAAAAATATCTCCATTGTTGCAGGATCAACCAAAAGTTTGCCAATGCCCATATCCAAAAGTTACTTAACAAATGTTTATGCAGAAACATGTCCAAGTAAATGCACATGCATTTGGTTGACAGTGTAATTTTCTTCACATTTCTCCAGAGAGCTAAAGTCTTCAGGCATGCGTTCAGCTTATCTGCTGATGGTGATCTTGGAATGATGGTCAAAGTTTGATGGAAATCACCAGTGAGCAGTATCAGAGCTCCACCCATTGGATGTTAATTGCTTCAGAAGTCTTGCAGAGTACAATCAAGTGCCTCAAGCTCTTTCTTATGGGCCATGGTACATTCATCCCAAATAATGAGTTGGCATGTTTTCAATACAGTTGACATTCCAGATGTTTTCCGTTGTTGCAAAGAGGATCTGCAGCTAGATTTAAATTCAACGGTAGCTTGAGAGCTGATGTGCCGTGCATCCTCCATCAAGTAGCATTGCTGCAATCCCCAATGATGCCACAGCCAGAGCGATCTCATGCTTCATTTAAATTTTGGCAAATATGAAATTGAGAAGATATGTTTTTCCTGTGCCTCCTGATGCATCAAGAAAAAGAAGTTCACAATTTTCACCTCATACATTTTTTATAAATTATGTCATATGCAAGTTATTGGTCATTTGTTAAGAGCCTTTTCTGAGACTCAAAATAAATTTGTAGAATATCAACGTCATTTTGTTTTTCTTGCAATACATCTCTATTGACAACATCATTTCTGTCACGTTCTGGTAAAAATAGCCCAAACTGATTAAGAATTTTGATATTGATTGACATGCACATATTCCCAAGTGATATCAGTGCTTTAATGAAAGTGTTTTTATATACTGTACATCCAGGCTGGGGTTGTCTCTGAATTCTTGGAGAAGTATGTCTTCACTAATACTCTCTTTGTGTTTTTCTCATAGATCTTTTGGATCAGAAGGTGCACAGGTTGTCAAAATTATGGCTAATAGGGTTCCTATTTTGTGAGCTTGACATGTTTCAAATGCTTCTGCTGTAGTGTTGTCCCAATGTTGATCATTTTCTAGCAAACCAAGTTTTAAACATGCTTCCCTGTATGTCTGACACACTTGACCATTAATAGTTTTTATTGCTTGAAATGATGTTGGTCCTTTGACCATATAAAGCAACATTTGCAAATAGTAGCATTCATAATTATTTGGATAAACAGTATATACTCATCCCAATGAACCAGTAGAAAATATTCCAGGTATTGAAGAATGACTGGTGCCTCATTTTTTTTCTGCAAATTTTCTTTATCAATTGATTCCAAGTGTAATAGTTCAGAACTTTGTGATACAGCAACGTTTTTGTGAATTAATTAGTTGCACACACTTGGAAAAAAGTGGTTAACATTGTGTTTGGTAAATATGCAGCTCTCTGGTGTGTGTTCTCTTCCATAAAGTAGACATATTGACCATTTTCCAAGTGAACACTGAGATGCATAACAGCAGGAAAGAGTTTATGAATGTTGAAACCAAAAATTTGCCATATAGCTTCATTACTACTTATATTATCCCATTTGAAATTGTTTAACTTCATTGACAGGTGCATTGGAATTTATAAGTCTTAAAAATTCCATATTGCTGCCTTTATTAACATATTTACATGTTGTTATAAAATCAGCGGTGTTCAAGAGATACACCAAAGGATTTTGCACAGGGTTCAACCCACTGAGCAATTAGTACCAATGATGTGATGATTGTCATCCTTAAAACAACAGAATAAACTTTAAATAAATATGGAGCACTCACTCCCACAACTCTCTTTAGATTTAATATAATCAATACAGCGGACTCTCCCTGTTATGCTCACTCTAAACTACTAACAACCTCCTTTTATCAATCATCTCACCTATATTGTAGTGACTTCAAATGATACTGCTTCTATGGCTTAGTAATTTAATTTGCCGTATCTCATTAATTTTAGTAACTCTTCATTTGTTAATTTCATGATTACCTAATTTGAGGCGATTTCCCAACAACCCAATATTGCCTCATCTTGAGGCACTCAAATAATGATTACTCATATTAAACTCAGCGGTTCCTATCCATTCCGCCATAATGACTTAGGGATTATCATCCAGTCATATCAGAATCATGTCATTACCCTCCCCCCTTTGACTGGATGATAAGGCTCCTATTGCTTATACGCCTGAAGGAACTTTGCATGCACTTGGTTGATAATCCAACTGCTAGTGGTGTCTTTGATAGTATATGCATCCATACCTGTCTTCTCAATAACTTTAAATGCCCAATCCAGATACTGTCCAACTTGTGTTTCTTCCCAAAACCATGTTGACCATGAAATAGAACCATGTCATCACATTTGAACAGTGATAACCCGCTACGCCATACCTGATCAGCAGCCTAAGTCTTAATCTTCTTGGCTAAACTGTATGAGTATGCTTAAGTTTGCAACTTGATTAAGGTGTCAGCTAGAGTTATCAAATAACGTTGGGGATCCATTCCGCCAACGCCTTCTACACAGGAGTATAGCAGCGCCAGAAGAGCAGGGTGTCAGCCATATAGAAATTGAAAGGGACTCTTCCCCATGGCAGAATGATAAATAATATTATAAGCAAAGATGGCGGTAGACAAAAGGGAATTCCAATCTGAGGGTCAATCTGCTACTAATTTACAGAGTATGTTCACTAAAGTCCCATTGACCCACTCCACCATTCCGTTAGATTTGGGAAGGTATGAAGTTGTCAAAACCCCTCAGATGGCCAATAGCTCATTGAGCTTTGAAAGAATGTGGTAAGTGAATTCAGTTCCATTATCAGTAAGGAGAAACTGAGGGCAGCCATGACGCTGAACAATGCATTCCATTATAAATTTGGCCTCTGTGACCGCCCCTAAGTCTCATAAAGCCCTGGCTTCAACCCACCGGGTTAAGTGGTTTATTGCTACTAAAATGTACTTGGACCGATTAGCTCCTGTTGGCAGAGGGCTGACAACATCTAGGGAAACCATATGCCAAGCAAAGTATGGCTTCACTAACCGGTATGAGGTCTTCTGGTAGAACGGCTTTTCCACTTGGCACTGGTGACAGGAGGAGATAGTATCAAGCACATCAAAGTTCATTTTTCAGTAATACTGAGGCCACAATAATTGCAATGTCTTGCACATGCCACCATGCCCAACAGCCCTATATGCGTTCATGATAACAGTTGGGCGAGCATAAGGTCTTGGGATATTCACAGTAGTGTCCCCTATCTGCTTATATAATTCCCCATTTTTCTGGAACTTATTAACCCTTATCCCATCCAATACCTTGATGACTATAGGTGGTTCATTGTCATACTTGCCGCTAAGCATCTTATCAAACATTATATCACTTAGATCTGCCATAACTGCAATTGTGGGTAATCTTGATAAACAATCAGCATTTTGGTGTTTTGCTCTGGTTCAGTGAAGAATTTCAAAATTATATGCCTGCAGCTTAAGAGCCCATCAGGCCAGACTCCCTTCAGGCTCTTAAGATTCTATAACCAGCGTAATGAGGCATGATCTGTTACAAGTTTGAAATTTACCCCATGCAAATATACCCAAAATTGCTTATAGGCATAGATCACCGCCAAGCACTCCCACTTGGTCACAGTATAATTGCGTTCATGACTGTTCAAACTGTGACTACAGTATGCTATGAGGTGCTCTTCTCCTCCCTCATCTTTTTGGGATAGGACTGCCCCTACAACAGAAAGAGATGCATCCGTCTGAACAATGAACACTTTTTTGAAATTAGAATAGTGTAACACTGGTGCACTGGTTAACGCCACCAAAAGCGTATCAAAAGCGCATTGCTTACATTCAGTCCATTCAAATGTAGTGTCCTTTTTTAACAACTCAAATAGTGGGCCCCCAATAAAGCTGAAATTAGGGATGAAGCGCCGGTAATAGCCAACTATTCCCAAAGATACCTGTATATCCCGCTTACTGGTGGGCGGAGTCATTTTACGTATAGCTTCCACCTTGACTGGTTGAGGTTGCAACCCTGTGGCGTCAACTAAAAACCCCAGGTACCCCATCTGGTCCTTAAAGAAGTGGCATTTCCAAGGTTTGATCTTGATGTTGGCCTCAGTGAGCCAGTGGAATACTGCTTCTAAATGGTCGAGGTGTTCAGAGAAGGTTTAGAAGAAAACATTAATGTCATCAAGTTATACAAGGATGTATGACAGATTTAGGTCTCCAACATTATTGTCCATCACCCGTTGAAATGTAGCCAGGGCATTACACAGCCCTTTGTGGCATCCAGGTTGGTTGGAAAAGACCTTTGGATGTAATTACAGTGCACTTTTCCTGCTCTGCTGGTGACAACTTGATTTTCCAGCAGCCTGAGATCAGGTCCATTGCTGAAAAGAAAAGAGCTCCCCCTTGCTGATCCAAAGCATCATCAATCTGCGGTAAGGGATATGAGTCCTTTTTGGTGATGCTGTTGATCTTTCAGTAGTCAATTACTACACAGTTAGTACCATCCTTCTTTTTTACAATAAGAACAGGAGAAGCCCATGGACTCTTTGCCAGTTCAAGCATTCCTTGCACTAATAGACTGTCAATTTCTTCAGTTACTACTTCTTTCACCACCCTTTATTGTCAGATTGGTCTTGACCTGATTGGAGGATGATCTCCAGTGTCCAGCCTATGAACCACCCCCACGCACATCCTAAATCATGGTCATCAAAAGTAAAAATCTCTTTATATTTTTAAAATAAAGTGATTGCCCTGTCCTTCTGTGTTTCCAACAGCCCCATTAATTCATCTCATGATACAACTGCCATTACACTGAGCTGTGGTTTGAAAGGTAGACCAAATTCCTCCAGCAACCCAAAATCATGAACTGAAAGAACCTCCTTAATGGGGATTAAGTGTAAGTATGTCACTATCTGGTGGCAACGGATTTGCAGTGATATTGTTTGTAGATTTGCAAGCAAAACTTTGATCTCCACATACCCTGGTAAATAATGCCTGGGGCCACGTGGGGCTCAAACTGTGATTGCTGATATGGCCTAATAATTTCCCCATACAGTCTGTCTGGAACTTCAATCACCAAGTCAGTGTTCACTATAACTTGATGCCCGGATGAAATAGATATAGGTACATCAGCTCTGAGTGGTAGCCCTTGATATTCATAAATCTGCTGGGGAAGGTCCCAAGTTTTTTCTTTAATCAATGGTAGCGCACAGGGATTACTTCGTCGCTATAAGCTAGATTGATATTCCCCATATGCACCAGATCATTTGGCACTCCACTAGAGGTGAAATGAATTGGGATTCGCTGACCCAATATCTCAAAAGTCTTGTCCATCATATCAATAACAGCCCCATAGTGTCATAAGAAGGCAGTTCCAATTAACAGATCATAACTTCTACTTGGTAACACTATAGCTGGAGCTACCACGACAATAGAACCAAACTGCAATGGAAGTGCACTGTATGCTCCCTCAGAGATCGTATTTTTTGCTCCAGAAGTTCTGTATACCATCTGGTGTTCCACATCCAGCTTTAATGCCAACCTGGCCACCAATTTAGTGGATACTATATTGATGGGGGCACCAGTATCTATGATGGCATGGACTTGGGTCTTAGCTACAACCAGGTCACAGTAAGTACATTTGAAGCAGGACGCGTCTTGACTGTTTATAACATAGATATTCATGGCATCTCTGTTTTCAAGAAAACCCACAATCCCCTCGCCAATACTGGGATATTGTTTTATAATAGTTTTGACCATAAGAGCGACGCTTACTGCATGCAAGAAAGGTGCATCTAAGGAGGGATAAACTTTTCAGGTGAAACTTGATTAAACATTTGGTAAGCATATGGCTTGACTTGCATCTGAGACCCCTCTTCCACCATAGCCGCAGACTGCACTCATGTCAAAACATTCACCCCCAACTGGCTGCTGATATAAAACTGACTCATTGTTCAAGGGAGCTTCCACCAAATATTCTAAATTGGGTTTAGAGGGACGTTTGGGTTTGGTATAGTAGAGATAGAAAGTCCCATCTCTACTCCGCTCTGACTTTTCCCTGGCCATACTATTCTGGCTGTACACAAGAGATCAGTTGATTAGGGCACCATCATGTCAGATGCCCCTGTCAACTGCATTTGAAACAGCAGACCATATAGGGTTCACATCCCTGATTAATGTGAAACAAGCCACATTGAGAGTTGGGCTGGAAATGATCAGCATAAACAGGTTTAGGGTGATAGTTGGGCTGAGGATGATAAGCAGGTATGGGGTGGATGTTTACCTGCTGAAGATAACTTGGTGAAATCTGAACTGAACTGACAAAGTTCCCCAAGTAAGATGATTTGGTGGTTATAGCAAAAGGATTCAGCTCAGTAATAGATGGAGGGAAGTTGGCTGATATACGGTGCAAAAATTGAACAATTTTAAGCAAAGGTACATCTTCATCCAACAGTGGGGTCATAACGTTATGTAACTTATGGTATGGCTTCACAGCAGAAGTCATCACAATACACACATCAGCTTTGGATAAAATTCTGGCCCAAATTAGCATGTGAGCTTCCACCATGAATCACTCAGCAAACGCAGTGAGGGTCTCATTCCGCTGAAACCTGATGGTTAAAAATTTGGCCTTCCACTGTGACATCTTTGCAGTTCCACTGAACAACCGCAGCACCATCCCTTTAACTTCTTAGTATGTAATGGAACTGCCTGAAAGGTAACAAATGACTTGATCAGCACTTCTGACATCCAAGGAAGAAATCAACAGTTTTGCTCTCCATCAATCTGAGTTTTCTTCAGTTGCAATTTCAAATTTCTAAAGAATCTATGAACGTTCCCTTCACAATCAAATGGAGGCAGCTTATTGCAGCAAACCTCCTGGAGCAGCTCATCTTGTTTTTTAAGCACAGCATCCAATTCCAGTTTCAGCTCCACATAGGCAACTGACCCATAGTGTTGGGTAGAATATTTATCAAGACAACATGAATGCAAAATAGCTGGCAACTGATTTTTATTATTTTATAATTGATTAATGGACCCCTGTAGTGAGCACCACTGTTATAAAATTGGTGGTATTCAAGAGATACGCAGAAGGATTTTGCACAGGGTTCAACCAACTGAGCAATTAAGACCAACAATGTGATGATCGTCATCCTTGAAACAACAGAATAAACTTTAAATAAATATGGAGCACTCACTCCCACAACTCTCTTTAGATTTAATATAATCAATACAGCGGACTCTCCCTGTTATGCTCACTCTAAACTACTAACAACCTCCTTTTCTCAATCATCTCACATATATTGTAGTAACTTCAAATGATACTGCTTCTATGGCTTAGTAATTTAATTTTCCATATCTTATTAATTTCAGCAACTCTTCATTTGTTAATTTCATGATTGCCTAATTTGAGGCGATTTCCCAACAACCCAATATTGCCTCATCTCGAGGTGCTCAAATAATCATTACTCATATTAAACTTGGTGGATCCTATCCATTCCGCCATAAAGACTTAGGGCTTATCATCCAGTCATATCAGAATCATGACACATGTGTATTTGATTGACTTAACTGATTTGCAAGACTTTATGTTGGTATGCGCATTGAATGATTTTGAAAGCATAGAAGAGTAGGGTACAATCCATTAGTTATCAATTCAAAATAAACGCTATTGATTTTAATAGTTTTTGTGTATCCTCCATCATCTGTTTTTTGTCATCTGTACAGTGGTTAAACATTGCTACCAGTTTGTATTTCTAGTAACAGTCAATGAGGATACTTTTTGGTGCATTTTTCATTTTTCATGCATGGAAAATGTGAGTTGTATAGTCCATGTGATCCATAAATCATATTTTTTGACAATTTGAAGTAATTTGGATCTTCTGGATTTAATAACTCAGCAGTAATAATACCATCAATTTGAGTTGGAACAATTTTTCAACTAACCAAATTAAGACATTAGCATGTGGTAGACCTCTTTTCTGCCATTCAAAGGAATACATCCAGCAGTGAGTTTTTCCATATATATAGTTCTTAGTAATGAGATCCATTAAATGTACTAATTTTTGTTTGAAAACTCTTGCTATGAGGCCATGCTGATGAGATGATTGCTGGCCAGGCAGAAGTAAATCTATAATTTCAGTTCAAGATGGATTGCATATGAATTGATGAAAAGATTTGAAAATTCATATTTGTGAACATATGTCAGAGCATCTTGAGCATATTCATGCATGTGCCTTGGACTTCCAGTATACAAAGCTGGAAGTATAACCATTTTTCCAATGTTAACAACATTTCCATCCTTGCAATTGTATCTCACAAATGAATATACTCTTTGACTCTAAGCTTTGATTGCTTATAACAAATGTAATTGAGTTATTTGCTTTTGACTTTAGCATACATATCTACAATGAATTGTTAGAAAAGTTGAAAACACTTCAGATGTGGTTGGATTGTTGTGCTCAAATATTATATGATATGCATAAAATTCAATACAACTGACATTTTTTGTTTTTGCAGCACCTGTGATGGGATGTGTTTGATACAAATTGATATGATATCTGTCCTCTTCTCGTGGAAACAGTATCAGATATTGAAGTACATCATACAATTGGTGTGTTTCAGCAACACGTTGCTTGGTTTGATCTTGTCTGCTGATAACAATATCTCACTGGTTAATCTCTGTTTTGACAATAACAGCTTCTACTTCAAGGGTCATTGGAGCATTGAAGCATTTTTTATGCCCATTCAATGGCAGTTTGTCTGCTCTGATAATATCTCTCAGGTCATCCACTTTTTCATTCTCCAATGCAGATTTGAAATCTCTGATTAAACAATTGTGCTCATGGAATAATGCTCATAATTTACCAATAATTTCCCCATCTGCTTCACTAAATGAGCATCTTTGATCAATCTCCTCCTCCACATTGTCCATAAAATAAATTTGTAAAAACTGTGGATCTTCTTCAGGTACTGAAAGAAGTGAACCAATCTGAAGATACACTTGTTCTTGAACTTTAAATGTGTACATGAAATTATCATATCTCACAATAATTGTCACTCCAAACAATGTCATTTGAAATCATGAGTCGAATTTTTTAATATACTCTAAAAAGTGTTTGGACTCTTAAATAGCTCCAGCTACATAAGGTATAAGTAGTTCTGGTAGCTCAGCCAATGGTGGAAAATTGACTTTGTCATTGGAGCAATACATGCTAGATGTTTTTTTAAAACTTCAAAGCACAACAATGTAAGCACAATGTAGTCATTGGATCAATGACAACATTGTGATACATTCTGTAATTGCAGTCTTTATTATAATTGAACACCACTTTCTTGAGATTAATTCTAATTCTTGATCAAGTCTGCCATAAGAGTTCAGTTTCATGTTATATGTCCCACTCTTCAAATATTGCAGCAGCTCTTGAAGTAGAAGCTCTTGCTCAAAGATCTGCAACTTATACATCATGCTTTTAGGGTGTTTCAGCAGCTCTTGAAGTAGAGGCTCTGATCTGGTCAGTTTTATAGTGTGCATATCACTCTTCAAATATTTTTGCAGCTCTTAAAGTAAAAGTTCTTTCTTGAAGATCTGCAAGTCATATATCATGCTCTTCAGATGGTTCAGCATCTCTATTGGTTGATTGTTTCTTCACATATCTGGTTTATCTTCCAATAGAAACTTTTTGGGTGGCATTTCAAATATTTTCCAATATTTCATATTTGGCATTGCATTTTAAGTTTTGTAAAGATGCTTGCTGGTACCTTTTGCACCTAAACTCCAGCAACTTGATTTAGGGGAAGGTTTTTCACCACTTGGAATAAAAATAATAAAATTAAAAAAAGGATTCTTTTTTATATATTTTTTATTAAGTGTGATACCAGGGATAAGAAGTGAGCCCTATTTATAAGTTGATGCTTGGATTTAAATTAAATTGGTGCTTGGACCAAGATAGGCATCAATTTGATATTAACTTCAAGCAAAATTGGAAAATATAGACATTTGAATTACTGGAGCTCTTAAATCTCAGCTCGCTTTGACAGAATGGCTGATGGAGAGTTGAGAGTATATAGGACATGTCTGTGAGGTAATGATTTGATATATTTAATCCAAGCACCTTGTGTATATACCAACATTGTAAGAAGAGTGTCTATAACTCTCCAGTTCCCACTGTGGTAGTGCACGGTGCACAATGCCAACGCCAGGGAACCAGCTATTAGTTAAAGAGATACTAATGCCCAGCAGAGTGTCATGTACACATGACATAATAGTGGGAACCAGCCCCAAAGATAAGGCTGGCCGCCTGGAGGCCCAAAAGGTGAAGCTACAGGGCCTCCCAGACCTGAAGCACACCCTAGACCAGCGCTGGGTAAGGGCAAAATATGCCCAGGTTAGTCCTAGTGGGGTGCTGAGTGCCCAGCCACTGATGTTAGGCCAAGCGTTAAAACAAACTATCTACCAAATAAAGGCAGATGGTTCAGTTCAGTTAGTTAAAGAATGGGGATTTGAAACCCATTCCATCTATGAAATAACACGCTCAGGTTGAATCCAACTTCAGTCAATCACTTGAGTGAAGTTGGTTTTGGCATATTCCACTAACTCAGATGGCAGTATTACCCTATTGGTGAGTCGCTGCTTGGGCCCACTGTGGCATAACCCTAATTTCCCATCCAAGCTTAAATACATTTTCCCTGACCAACATTCATTATTGGTCAACTTCCCAAATAAAAATTCCACCGTTTTTCCATTTTTTAAATGTTATTACCAAAGTTTATGTGCATGGACCCCTTTGAGAAGGTCTCACGCTCCATTCAATTTGCCATTTTAAACACAATCTGATTTTTCCCAAGTGTACCATTGGTTCGCCCAGGTCCCCTCCAACCTGGTCCTTTTACCTCTCCTCTTCTTGTGCAACTCATAGTTTTTGGGTGTTTCCTGATCGCGCTTTTTGGTTTTAGTTATTATTGCTCCAGCACCCTCTGCAGGGCACTAGTAGCTTTAGTACTAGCAGCTAGTTTCCACACGTTGGCTCTGTGCACCAAGCACCTCCACGCTGGAAACAGGAGAGTTACAGACACTATCCTTACATTAGTCAACCAATCCATTTTTCTTATGTGCATGAAATTTTTCCATGTGGAACTTTTCTGAAGAGGAAACAGTGGCCGTCAGCTGTGGGCTCCAGCTGTTGTTAGCCACACCACTGTTTCCTCTTTTTCATGAAGGTTGGAGCAACTTGGCATTATTTTGGTTGCCTCCAACTGGAAAGTATCCACCCTTTGTGTTTGTACCTGGTGGATTCAGACACTTCGATGTCTGAAAGTTGTGATTCTTAACTTTTCACCAAATTAATTAAATATCATTATAATAAACAAGTTTCCCTTTGCCAGCGCGTTCAGATGATGACGGCGGAATTGGTGCAGATGATCCTGGGGGCGTTGGCCTTGTATAACATCGGGCATTCCATTGTGGATCAAAGGATAGGGTTATTTGCGTCAAAAAACGCGTTTTATAATGGAAACCTGGTCTCTACCTCTGAACCATTTATTAGTTCATATGGCCTGGATGAGGACCTTATTCCAGTATATCAAATTACCCCTAAGAACCCACGGTTGACCTCTACCATGATCTGGCGCACTCAGGAAGTGGAAAAGGCACTGCGTTTAAAATATAATCAAGTATATGCACCTGCAGAAGGCATGGTGGGGTATGTGGCCTCAGTATTAAGAGTGGCCAAAAGTCTTTCCCCCCTTTTTTGATTCCAAAACTGATTCTGTTGACATGCTTGAGCCAGAAGAAGAAATTTTTGGTGAAGTGTTGTCATTGTCTTCCATAAATAAAGACCATTCCAGGTAATTTCTACTGACTGCTACCCTCTCCTCTCCTTTAGGGAAGCTCGCCACTACTATTTTGGTGGATACTTGCGCCTCTGGAAACTATATAAACCAGTACTTAGCTGACTACCTGGGACTGAGTTACTTTCCAGGTGATGTTGTTAGAGGAGGGGCGTCCCAAGGTATTCCCACTCTGAAGATCATTGTGACAGTGGACTATCAGGTTGGCAAGTACCACTTGTCTGTTCACTTCAATGCGATCAAAAACCTCCTGTTCCCTATCATTTTAGGTGTGGAGTGGTGGCGGAAGTTTGACGTTAGAACTAACCTGAAGGAGAATACCTTGTCCCTCACCATGAAGATTGGTCACACATTCATTGTGTCTTTGTTGGAAGAAAACGCCCAGGCAAATTGCCCTATTGGCCCCACCGTCTTCCTTGCCACCTTGCCTCAATGCAGAAGCCCTTAGTGGAAATTCCTATACCTTCTTGCTTAGAGGGTTTGGAACCCTCTTTTGATGCAGTTTCGGCCAATGCACTCCCTGAGCACTCTGAGTTTGATTGTGACTTCAAGCTTACAGTGGATCTGGTGCATATCTCTTCCCCTATTTACCCATTGACTGTCCTGGAGAAGGAGGCGTTAGATGTGTGGGTAAAAGAACAGTTAGCCAAGGGTGCGATTTTTCAGCGTACCTCCCCTGTATGCTCCCCCCTACTCTTTGTGGAGAAGTCTGATGGTACCTTACACCCTTGCGTAGACTATGGTAACCTTAACAACGTTACTGTATCAGACCTCCATCCCATCCCTTTGGATTCACAGATTGCATGCTATGTGGAGAAGGCGAAGGTCTTCTCCAAGCTGTATTGCCTTAATGCGTTCAATCAGATCCAGATTAAAAAGGGACAAGAGTGGTTGACCACATTCCGTACCAGAAAAGGGATCTTCCAGTTTTAGGTCATGCCCTTTGGGCTTAAGAATGCCCCTGCTATCTTTCAACGCCGCATTGATGCAGTGTTGGGGGATCTGTTAGGGGTATGCGCGGTCGCCTACATGGATGTTATCCTGGTGTTTTCCCCTAATCAGGAGTCCCATGAAGTTCATCTTTGGCAAGTGGTGGAGCGGTTAAAGGCAGCCAGCCTTACATTGAAAATTTCAAAGTGCGAGTCCTTTAAGTACCAGGTCACGTTTCTGAGCAACGTCATGTTTGACCAGGGACACATGATAACTCCATACAAGGAGAAGGCGATTTGTGAGTGGCCTACCCCCACCTCAGTTAAGGATTAAGAGCTTTTTGGGGATGTGCACGTTCCTCAAGAAGTTCACTCCCAATCTATCTGAGGTGGCAGCTCCCCTATATAAGGCTAGCGGTGCCAAGTTGCTCCAGTGGTCCCCACTTTGAAGGATTTTTTCCAATCAGTGAAGTGCACCCTGTTGTACCTGATTGTTCTACGCCATGTTGACCCTTCAAAGGAGTTCATTGTGTCAACTGATGCCTCCAACTTCACCATAGCAGCCGCCTTGTTACAAGTAGGCAAAGATGGGATAGAGCATCTGGTGGGATATATTTTTAGGAAAATGTCTTTACCAGAGTTGAATTGTGCCGTTTATGATAAGAAGTTATTGGCAGTGGTGGAGGCACTGACTTATTGGCGTCACCACTTGCATGGCTCATCCCAACCTTTCCAGGTACGTACAGACCACCGTGCCTTGCTGTACTACCGCGCTCCACATGTCTTAACCCTACAGAAGACCTGTTGGCATGAGACCCTTGCCCAATTCACATTCATGTATGAGTTCACCAAGGGCAAGGATAATGGTTTGGCGGATGCTTTGAGCCACAACCCTGCTTTAGCGCCTGATCCCAAGGAGGTGGAAGTTCACAACGCCCAGGTGATGATTCCTCCAAGTAAGCTTCTGCCTCAACGACCCTCTCCTCTGGCCAACGGGCCAGCGCTTGCACCTCTGGAAAATGCGGAGAATTATAGTATGTTCAGGAAGGTAGTCCTTTCTCAGACGCTGGCAGCGGAATATACTACGTTACTTGCTAAGTGCGAGTTGAATCAAGAGGATCTCTCCAGGGGCTATCATATGAAGGATGAGATGGTGTGGTTCCAGGGGCGCCTATGGGTTCCTGCTGGACCACTTTACCTGGAAATCATCCGGGACCATCATGATGGACTTACCATTGGTCATCCTGATAAAGCGAAGACATTATAGTTAATCCAGCGCACATACAATTGGAAGAGCTTGCCTGCTCAGGTGGGGCGGTACTGTAAGGAATGTTTAGTCTGCAACCAAATGAAGCCAAATTATCAACTTTTAGCGGGGTTGTTGGTACCTGTTTAGAAAGCTGAAGGGCCCTGGACTTCCCTATCAATGGACTTTATTGTAGGACTCCCTGTCTCAGATGGTTACAATGCCATCATGGTGGTGGTGGACCAGTTTACAAAATTCGCCCACTTCATTCAATGCAGAACTACAATAACCGTGTCTGGGATGGCCAGGCTTTTCGTCATGCATGTGTTTGCACTCCATGGAGTTCCCCAAGAGATCATCAGTGACTGGGGACCCCAGTTTACCTCTGTCTTTTGGGAAGAGTTGTGTAAGACTCTTCAGATTCGCCCTTATCATTTGACTGCCTATTTCCCACAATCAGATAGGCAGACTGAATGAGTGAACCAGTGCTTGGAGCAGCTCCTGCGGTGTTACACCGCCGCAGACCATTCAGATTGGGCTTCTCACCTACCAATGGCCCAGTTTAGCTACAATAATACCTTGCACTCCTCAATCAGTTGTTTCCCATTTTTTGCCATCCATAGCTTTAACCCTGCCTTTAACATGGAGCCCAGGTGTGGGTCTAAGGTGGAAGCGGTGGTGGACTTTGCCAAGACAATCAAGAAGGTCCACCAGGGGGTTTACACAAGCCTGGAGGCGGCAATTAAGGTGTATAAGGAGAATGCTGATGGGAAGCGCTGAGTGGGTCCTGCATACAAGGAAGGGGATCTCGTGATGTTTGATGCACGTAACATCCTTATCAAGCAGCCATGCAAGAAGCTAGGCCCTAAGAGGATTGGACCCTACCGCGTTGTCAGAAAGGTGAGCCATGCCTCATACCAGCTGGATCTTCCCCCTTCATTTCAGATCTTCTCAGTGATTCATGAGAGCAAACTCACGTTGTTTGAGGGCCCCCACCAGAGACTCCTGAGGCCTATCTTGTGGATGGGGCGCCTGAGTGGGAGGTGGAAGAAAATAGTTGCCTCCCACCGCGTTAAAAGAAGACTGGAGTACCTGGTATCTTAGAAATCTTTGACGCTGCAGAGAACAGTTGGGTTCCAGCACACAACTGTGTGCATGCCCAAGATCTGATTGATGCCTTCCACCAGCGTTTTCCCCAGGCTTTCAAATCCCAACCTAAACTGACCATCGCTACCATGAAGTTGGCCCCTGCCCACAAGAACTTTTCTCTGGTGCAAGCCCCTGGAGGGGGGGTTGAGCCCCATTGGGAGGTGAGGGTAATGTCATGTACATATGACATAATAGTGGGAACCAACCCCAAAAATAAGGCTGGGCGCCTAGAGTCCCAAAAAGTGAAGCTACAGGGCCTCCCAGACTTGAAGCACACCCTAGACCAGCGCTGGGTAAGGGTAAAATATGCCCAGGTTGGTCCTAGTGGGGTGCTGAGTGCCCAGCCCCTGATGTTGGGCCAAGCGTCAAAATGAACTATCTACCAAATAAAGGCAGATGGTTCAGTTCAGTTAGTCAAAGAACGGGGATTTGAAACCCATTCCATCTATGAAATAACACGCTCAGGTTGAATCCAACTTCAGTTGATCACTTGAGTGAAGTTGGTTTTGGCCTATTCCACTAACTCAGATGGCAGTATTACCCTATTGGTGAGTCGCTGCTTGGGCCCACTGTGGCATAACCCTAATTTCCCATCCAAGCTTAAATACATTTTCCCCAACCAACATTCCTTGTTGGCCAACTTCCCAAATAAAAATTCCCCTGTTTTTCCATTTTTAAATGTTATTACCAGAGTTTATGTGCATGGACCCCTTCAAGGAGGTCTTGCACTATGTTCAATTTGCCATTTTGAACACAATCCAATTTTTCCCAAGTTCACCGTTGGTTTGCCCAGGTCCTCTCCAACCTGGTCCATTTACCTCTCCTCTTCTTGTGCACCTCATTGTTTTTTGTGTTTTCTGATCGCGCTTTTTGGTTTTAGTTATTATTGCTCCAACACCCTCTGCTGGGCGCTAGTAGCTTTAGTACTAGCAGCTAGTTTCCACACGTTGGCTCTGTGCACCAAGCACCTCCACGCTGGAAACAGGAGAGTTACAGACACTCTCCTTACACAGAGGGTGCTGAAGCAATATTAACTGAAGAAGATAAGTGTAATCATGATAATAAACAACCTATCAAAAAGTGATGCAGTGCACATTGGGAGAGAGGTAATGTCCCAGATTGGAGGGAACCTGGGTGACCCAATGGTGCACTAGTTGATAATCTAATTTAATTTAAAATAGATTGGTTAACATAGCATGAGACCTCCTTGAAGAGGTCCATTCACAGGATTGCTAGAGATAATATGAGAAAAATAGGAAAATGGGAAAGGTTTATTTATGAAAGTTGCCCAACAAGGAATGTTGGTCATGGAAAACAGATTTAAACTTTGTTAGGGAAATTTGGGCTTTTCTAAAGTGGGCCCAAGCACTGATTTACCAATAGGCAAACACTACCATTCAAATTGGTAGAATACACCAAAACTGACTTCACTCAAGTAATTGATTGAAGTTGGATCTGACCCAAACATGTAGTTTTGTAAATGGAATAAGTCTTGAACCCCTATTCCTCAATCAACCAAATAGTACCATTGTTGTTAATTGAATAAACTGGTTTTTTTAATGCCTGGGCTGACAAAAGGGGCTGGGCGTTCTGCACTTTACTAATACTAACCTGGGCATATTTGGCTTGTACCCAGCGTTGGTCTAGTATGTGCCTGAGGTCAGGGAGGGCCTGAAGCTTCATCTTCTGGGCCTTATGTTGCCCAGCCTTATCCTTAGGGTTGGTACCCACTATCATGTCATTTAACCATAAAAAACATCCATTTATATATAATCAAAATACTTAAATTTATATTTATTACTACATTGGCTCATCATTTTTTTAGTTTTAATTATAATTGCAATATCAACTTTAACTATACAAATAGTTTAAAGGATAAAAAAGTAATTGAATAAAATTATTGTGCCAAAAATAAAACAGCTGATCTTTATAAAATTTAAGTTTGATGCAAAAAGCTGAGCCATTTATGTTAGAGGAGGTATTTGTAAAATCAATTGGGTTTTTGATTCAAAGGTTTGATTTATATTAACTTCTAAAGAGCCAAGTGACCACTAACCACTTAACTAAACTAATTAAAATATAAACCAAATGAATATCAAACTGCTCAGCTGTTACAATATTGATTTCCATTAAAAACATATGATTTTCACTTGTTACATATAAAACTTTTTAATTTACTATGAGAATAATAACTTCTAAATTCATAAGCCTTCTCCATGGAATAAGTACTTGTATGTGCCAACTCTCATGGTGATCAGTCATGTGGTGTCAGAGTCTATAGATTTTATATAGATATACCAACATTCATTTTCTATAATAATAAAAGTAAGTGTGTATGTGTGTTCACAATGCCCAGCCAAACTAGAGTAGGTATACCTTTGAAAATTTGGCTATAGGTGGATGGGAGGGGGTCCGTGTGCACCTCAAAGCTGTATTTTTAATTTTCATAATAAAATAAAAAATTTATATTTAAGAAGTGAAAATTTTATATGTTTTTAATAGAAATTGGTATATTGTTATAGCTGAGCAATTTGATATTCAGTTGATTTGATAGTTTAAATGGCTTTGCCAAGTGGGTGGTGGTTTTGGGTTGAAGATAAGCTTGACGGTTTTAATAAGCATTTAGTGATTGGTTGATTTGATAAGTTAATTGGTTTTGGTTGATTTGATAAGTTTAGGCTTGTTTTACTGATATGAAGCGGTTGGC
Organism: Massospora cicadina; assembly: GCA_022478985.1. NCBI lineage: Eukaryota > Fungi > Entomophthoromycota > Entomophthoromycetes > Entomophthorales > Entomophthoraceae > Massospora > Massospora cicadina. The sequence goes on along the minus strand of JAKSZP010007387.1, from coordinate 3,093 downwards.
GATTGGTTGATTTGGTATATCCAATAGTTTTATTATTAGTAAGTGGTTGGTGGTTTTGGTTTTTCAATTTCAATAAGTTTAGTTTTATAAAGTAGTTGGTGATTGGTTATTTGGTATGTTCACTGGTTTTAGCTAAGCGGTTTAGTAGTTTATCAATATGAATCATCAGATAAACTTTAAACAACATAGCTGAGCACAGGTATCTGAATGTTAGTTTTATATAACTGTAAAAACCTGCTCAATTTGGTTCCACTAATTAATAAAATACTTTTAAAAAGTTAAGTTGAAGTTGATTTAGTAGTTTGGAAGATGTGTCACAAACACATAATGTTTTTAAATATAGAGAGATATTTTGTGTAACAGTTTGGTGTATCTGATTGTTTTGATAATTTTATTTTAATTGCCCAAGTGGTTGATTAGTTTTGGTTGATTTGATAGGACAGTTTAGTTTGAGGGTGGTTAGTTAATGGTTGATTTGATAAGTTCAGTTAGTTTTGGTTGATTTGATAGGACAGTTTAGTTTGAGGGTGGTTAGTTAATGGTTGATTTGATAAGTTCAGTTAGTTTTGGCTGAGTTGTTAATGGTTTTTGGTTGATTCGATTGAGCAATTAAATTTAATTGAGTAGTTAATGTATATCTATAATATAGAATCTAAATTACTCAATTTGTCTCATCTGAAATTCTAGACACAGTAGCGGAGTACAGGTATCTGTATGCTAGTTATCAAATAAATTATATAACCTAGTCATGAGGTTAGCAATAATCTCCTACAATCATTTTTTAAAATCCCTTTCGTACTATAAATTCTCCTTTCAACCTACTTACAATTTCCAGTTCTAGTTGCGCAGATCTGTAACCACAAGCTATGAGTGGGGTACAAAAAGCCATGAACCAGAATGATTTTATTGGTCCCTCAGCTATGCTGCTTTCTAATGCAGAATAAGTAAAAACCTAGGAGCGCTTGCAGTAACAGTCATAAGACATCATGAGAGATCGTGATTGCATATAGTATAGATCCTAAGAGCCACCTCTCTAGTATTTTAAGGCAGTCTAGTTATTAAACATGGTTATTTGGCGGTGACTAATATTTGGAGGCCTTTATTGGCTGAATTATCAGCCTAAATTTATTTTTACTTTTTGTTTTTTTATAACTTAAGGTAAAGGTATCATCAGTAAATAATATTTTCTTATAATTTTATATAAATAAAAAAATGAGAAACAAGAATTTCTTTTAAAAAAGGCACTAAAAAGTATGAAACAATCATGAAATTATGCCTCCTCAATAAAACCCTTTTTGAAGTTGGTGCCATCTTCCAACCTGACTTATAGAAATTTTCTCACAAATACAAATTATATCTTACTAGCTGATTTACCCTTGCTTCGCTTTGGTGTCTATAAAATTTCAGATTTTCAATTTATTAATTTAGATATATATTATAAATAACCAAAACCACTCAGCCAAATCTAATTGCTCAATCGAATCAACCAAAACTATTAACAACTCAGCTAAACCTAACTAAGCTTATTAAATCAATCAATAACTAATCACCCCTCAAAACTAAACTGTGTCCAATCAATTTGACTAAAAGCCATCAACCACTCGGCCAAACAAAATAAACCTAACAAATCAATCAAATAACACCAAACTGATACCCAGAACTTCTCTATATCTAAATGACATCTTGTAACAAGTACCTATGTAAATCCTTATATTCATTAACTTTTGCACGATTTAGAGCTAATAAATACCCAAATAACCACTAACCACTTAACAAAACCATTTAAAATAATAAATCAACTGAATATCAAACTGCTCAGCCATAACTATACTGATTACTATTGAAGATATATAGGAGTTTCATTTAATACATATAAAACTTTTTAATTAGAAAATGAAAATTAAACTTTTTGATTTGTTATTGTATTGCCATCCAAGACCAACTTCTGTGCAAAGGTTCAAATTTTTTATTGATAATAAGTGTCTGAAATAAAGCTTGTAAGATTTGATTACAGACAGAATTGACAGTGACAGTGACTTTAAGAAAAGTGTATAAAAAGTGATTATGCCAGGATTCAAACAACTGACCTTTTATAGAGTTGGAGTTTAGAGCCAAAAGCTGAGCCAATTATGCTAGATTTTTTATTATAACTCCATACTTTGTTAAAAATAAATTTTAAGGGAAAGTAAGAGGGAAGGGCAGAATACAGGTGACTTGGCCAAGGGTAAAAAGGACAGGGGGTTTGGGCCACTAGAGTTCTAGCACCTCCAACCATTGCTGATCAGCAATTGCCATTGCTAGCCACAGTTCTAGCATCGGTGGGCTTACAGGCCATTCAATTCTCAGTCAATTAGTTGCCTCATAGTGTATGATGAGCGATTTAGCAGGAAAAGCCAAACATGTGGCTTCATAACACCCAAGGATTAGGCACAAAAATTTTGAGATCTGACAGAGCTGATTGGAAATAATCCAAATGGTCTTCAATACCAAACCTTTGTGGTGGGGGCGCTTGTTGCTCAAAACCTTGGCAACGAGCATACAGTGAATTACCTATACACAATAATGGTAAATGAAGGCTCATAGTTGGATTGGAGACGTTCTCAGGGCTTTTGTGAAGAAAAGATCCTGCAATGGATGTATTCTCAGCGGTGATTATTCACCTGATAGGATGTAACACATTGTGGTCCAATATTTTTTGAACATGGTGCATTCATAGTAATGGTGGGCTATGTCTGCTTCCAGTTCAGCGCATATGGGGTATTCTTTGTGCTGGTAATCTGGCCCACTGTTCTTGCCCAATTTGAATACCCAATTTAGGATTTGCTGGGTTACTGAACGCTGTTTGGCCTTTACCAAATGGGAGTTCAGGCCCAAAATCAACTCCTTTGTTGTGTAGTTGGTGTCATGGCCTTTAGTAGTCCAGTCATTTAGGATTTGTGGATGGGTGGGCAGATTGCTCCCTAATTTCAGGAGTGGATCCCCATATTCTATCAGCGTCAATTTGTATCTTATTTTGATTGACTTGGTTGCATATTTGCCAGCAATTTGGTTATGCTCCTCCAAGCTCATTGTGGAAAGTATTGCAAATTATGT
>JAKSZP010007386.1:0-28750 GCA_022478985.1 Massospora cicadina | reverse complement strand
GCAAAAACTAGGTGTTGGGGTGATTGAGTTCTGTGCATGAGTGTTTTCACATTGTGATTGACTTAAATGGTCTTCTATATCATTGCTGATCACATGTGATTGTCTGGGAGGATTTACAGTAATGCATGGTGGATTTGCTCCAGTGTGGTTGGAGGTGTTTGATTGGTTGTGTCCAAAAAATTCATCATTTTGGTCTTGCTGGGTTATATGCGGGGGATCTGATTGGTTATTCCGCTGCGCTGCCATAGCATCCACCTGAATCTGTTCTGGGAAAATCATGGTGCAAGCTTGGTTCTTGGTGGAACTTGCGGCCTGCTTGTGGGCAGTCTGTGCACAACAATGGTCCTTACGCAAAATGGGCTCAACTAAAGTGACATCAGTTCTTTTGCCCCAATGGAAGGCAAAAGTGGAGTCCTTAATTTTGCCAAAAGTTGGGCTTGTTTTGTCCATATTGTCCTCACAAAATTCCAGTGCTTCAATCCCACACTTGATGGGGCATGCATGGTGTTTGTGGCCTATAGCTGAGCAAAAGTCACAGATAGGTGGGGTGTGTTCCAGTGTGAAGTGGAAGGGGCGAGATATGCTGCCATTGGGGAGGTTGATGGTTGCTGTGCATGAGATGAGGGTGATATCCTCTACCACGTCCTGATTGGGTTCTATAATGGCTATTGCCTTCCCTGTACACAGGTGGGGCAGGAGGGAAAATTTCTCAAATTCAAAATGTTTGATTTTGCTGTAACCTTTGAGGCCCCCACGGAGCTCATCCTTGAGGATATCATGTTGCACGGTGTTTGGGAGTCAGTCAAATATGATGAATAGGTTGTTTGCCTCATTACATTGTTTTGCACCATGCAGATGGTGCAGTCTTCATTGTTAATTTTTATGGAGAATACAACTTTTTCTGCTTCCACCACTTCCTCCGCGGACATGAACCTGACGTCCACCCATCCTAAATGTAATTTTTTATAATTTACTAAGATGGTGTTTGGGAAAGTCACGGAGAAGGTCTCCCCCATTTTTTCCCATGATTTGAGGCTAGTATCGCCAACCATAATTCTAAGGCTGTGCTCAAGGGAGGACAGGGATTGGGAGTGTTCTATTCTGGTATATGCGCCCATTTTTTGCAGAAATTGCAAAACTCCAGGTGCGGCGCTGTGCTCACCCCTTCTGGTGGGAGGGTGTGTCAACATTCCACTGGGGCGTTTTTCCCCGGTGGGTTGAGAGGGCTTCAGGCCTTTTGCGCTGGCCACTTTTACCCAACTGGTGTTGTTGTGGACAAATTTGCTCATATTTTCTGGTTGATTGTCAATCTCATATAAACTGCATAGAATTGTGTTACTAAAAGTGAAAGTAATGAGAAAAAGATTATAGTTTGGCCATTTTTGCCTATGACATCTCTTACTATTTGGACACAAAGATGTCTACTTTCCAATTTTAATATGGGAAGCATACAGCCTTACTGCCATTGTTGTATTCCTTGCTACAAGAACCCCAAGAATTGAGTTATTCTCAGTATGTCAAGCAACTTGCAGAAACCTTAATTAAACTGCAAGCTCAGGCTTTCAATAATAACTTTAAACTTTGTAAGATCTAACATGAAAAATATCAAAAAACAGATATGATCTGCCTGAATTTGCTGTGGGGGATGAGGTATTATTTTGTAATACCCACGGTTCAGGCCAAACCCACAAGTTAAATTGCATTTAGGTTGGCCCATTTGATGTTATAGAGAAAACTTGAACTTTTTCTACACTATTAAGGAGAAAAATTTGGGGCATGTCTATAATTGAGTTCAAACTAAATTCCTAAGAAAGTTTAGGAAGAGGCCAATTAGAAGAGAAGAATTCAGACATAAATATATACAAATATAAGAAAATAATAAATATGAGAAAAAAAGGGAGGATACCCCAGTGGTAGTTTATAAACCCTCTACCACTGCCTCCCAAGTTTGATCCCAGTAATGGACTTTGGGTAGGGGACAATTTTGACTGTGTTGGTTTTGCGCGCCAATGCCCCAAACTGAGATAGCAAATAGCAAAGGCGGTCCATGGAGTTCCTGGCCTATCATATGCTGCACATGGAGGTTTTCTGGGTTTTATCCTCCTTTCCTATTTTCTTCACTTCCCTAATCGGTGTGGTATCATCCCCAGGTCAGCCCACCTCAAATAAAAAATTTAAAATTTAAATAAATATGAGAAAAAATACTAATAATAATAAAGCATATATATATTCATAGTAAAAAATAATATCTATCATCTTTTTACATAGTAAAAAAATTAAACAGATTTTATATTACAAGTGATAAGAAAATGGTAAATTTTAACAAATAAAAAAGAATTTTATTCCTCCACTTTAAGGGGGGAGGTGACTTGGAACCTGATCCTTCATCTTTGTGCACCAATTCAGCCCAATCTAGTTGCTGGGCAACAAGAAAAAGGGCTATAGTGGCATAAAGCCAGATGCACCACATACTCATTATAGATGACTCTCTTTGAACAATTGGAAGAGGAGGTATGAAACTGTTGATAGTTACCCGATTGAGCCCGCAATTGGGTGAGAAAGCAAGTGCATAGAAGAAGACAGTCAACTAAAAAGCAGTTTGGTACTGATATATCTCTGGGGTTGATAGTTGAACACAATACACTTGGGTTTTCCACCACTCAATAAGAGGGGGAACATGCAAAAGCTGCCCTGAGGGTATCCAGTCAGGGAAAATATGCATAAGGTGGCTAAGTAAGTCCATTCTAGGAAGATATTCAACAGCACTATCCTGATGAAGAGCATCAAAAGCTGCCCAAATGGCTGAGTGAAAATGAACATCCTGAATATCATGGGTATTTAAACCCAAAGAGAAAGAAAAATTGGGCCAATTTTATTAGTAGCACAGACCAGGAATTAAGGACCTCCTCCACAAAGTCATTGACCTGAACAAAATCTTAAGGTTGAATGGAGAGATCCTTGGCAAGCAAAAGATAAATGGGGTTATAAAGCTGATTTTATTCAGCCCATGTTTCATTGAGTTGTTGGCCCTGAAAGAAATAGTTTGATGACCCCAACACTGCATTATAATTTTGAGCCATCAGAAAATGGCTGATTATGAAGATAAACTCTGCCAGAAGATTGCCATCATAATATACTAGTTATAGCAAAAAGGTTGGCTCCCTGGGATCAAAAAATGGCTAAAGTTGTCCATCAAGATAATCATTGAAGCACAAGACTGAAGTTTATACCCTTTCAATCCTCAAGTAAGATCTACAACTGGGACATCCTCCTCCTTGACAATGGTCTCAGGCCAAGTAGACGTCATGACAGTCACCACAAAAATTAGCTGCCCCAACTCTGCTGCTCAGAGAGAGCCTAGGAACATATGCATATGCATATTTATGTTCAGTTGATTAAATTGAAGCTGCTGCTCAGGTTCAAGGGAAGCAACAAAATTGCAATAGGCAGAGGAAGAACTGTTTTCAGACATTGAAGATGAATTTATGAAAACTCAGGGTTTATATTTCAGTCAAGTGGGGGAAAATGTTAGATTTTGATAGTTGACTTGAAAATAAACCTTTTGAGAAAACCATTAATGCTGATAGATTACTCCCATTGATGGATCCTTTGATCCTTTCCAATTTATCTGCATAATTTGATAAATCGGATTCACCTCATAACCGCTTTGATTGCATCTGAAGTAACTTGATTATTGTAGCTAATAAAAGCTATGATAAAATCACATTATGGTTAATTATGGGTCCACTTGGGTGATAAGTGGTCTCACAGCATTAACTGAATTGCACCTCTTAAATTAGTTCACTAATCTTAATGCACTAAGGCAGAATTTTGGGTTCAATTAATGAAATTGATTTAATAAGCACTTAAACATAGATGTCCCAATTAAGGGTGTACTTAGTGCTATTGAGAGGCCTGCTGACGTTCCAATTAAAGGTACATCATATTTATCATTCATATATATTATAATCACAATTATTGTTATTCATTGAGTTATGATGTAGCTCTAATCGGGAAGAATTTAGTGTTTATTTTGCAACCAAAATGATCCCAATTATGAGAGCAAAATTGCCTTCAATTGGGCTAATAATATTGTTATTTTTAGTCAATTCATGGGCCAGATTGACTTGAGGATATTTCATGATTATTGCCATAACCAGCAGAGGATTGGCATAATATGAATGAACTCATCTAATAGATGAGTTTGTCCAGGAGATGCCCAAGAGGTATATAATACTGGTGCCTGGCCAATTAATAATTCATCATCATTTTTCTTTCAATATTGATCATTAATAACTACTGTCTCTTAGTTTATTAATTAATGTTGTCTATCTGTAATCTATCTGATATTTGTATCTGTTGCCTTTACATCTCTATCAGATAGTTGTGTGCGTTTATATTTCCCAAAGAGAAGTACTCAGTTACCTGCTGGAGAAGTAGTCCCAATTATAGAGGAATAATTTCCTAATTTTGTACAAAGACAGAAGGTCACATATTTATTGTTGCCAATAGACTTAAGAATGGTGAGCATACCGGAGTTACTTAGCTATTATTGAGGATTATTGGGGAGTCTATTTCCCCAATTACAAGTAGAAGTTTCATTTGAAAAGAAAGTATTTATCCTCGAATTCATTGTTAAGTCATTTTAGCTTGCACCATCAGCTGAAAACTTAACAGTAGCTTAGCCAATTTCTTTTCAATATTGCCCAAAGCTGAGAGAAGCTTGAACATTTTTCTCTCAACACAGTAGACAGGTCCTAGCATCCAATAGTCATCCCACTGGGTGATGTCCGCAAAGGCTTCTTCTCTCCTAGCATCCCACATTCTCTTGAAATGTGATGCTTGATCCCTGTAATAAAAATTACCTTCGTTAATTTTTTTATGATGCTGGCATTTTGGCTCAAGTTCATCTTTTTTAAATTCTTTAGGCATCTTTAGCAAGTTAAGCAAAGGTTTCAGCTAAATGGGAGCTTGGAAGTGGATGAAGTCTTCTGGGGCACACTCAAAGGATTTCCTTGGAAATTTGGTCCCAACTGTTATTGGGTTTAGGCTGTTCCATTGGAGGTAAGTTAGAAGATCAGCATCTGCCATGCTCACAGTGGTTTGAAGCATTGTCTAAGGTTGAGGGTAACTCCTCAGGGTGTGCCTTAGAAGCCCCCCTGTAATGAGCACCAGTTATTGGGTTTCCCCCAGATGCACTCACTGGTGCTAATGCTGGGGAACCCAATAAGTAAGCTGACTGCATGGGGCAAGAGTCAGCTGAAAGAACAGGGGCAGCTCCAGACACAACAATGGATGAGACTTTAGCCATTAATTATAAAGGTGTTAGCTTTTGATGGTTGACTCAAAAATAAACCCTTTGATAAAACCATCAATGCTGATAGATTACTCCCATTGATGGATCCTTTGATCCTTTTCAATTCATCTGCATAATCTGATAAATCAGATTCACCTCATAATTGCTCTGATTGCATCTGAGATACCCAATTATTGTAGCTAATAATAGCTATGATATTACCAGTTTATGGCTGATTAGGGGAACCATTTGGGTGAACCAAGTGAATCTATGGCACAAACTTAATTTTAATTATGAATTTAATGCAAATAAATTAATGAATAATAATTTTCATGTATGTCAATCACCGTAATTAGCGTGATAATACTTACATATGGAATTCCCAATTAGGGAGTACCAAGTACTATTGAGAGGGTTGCTGACGTCCCAATTAAGGGTGCATCATTATTTAGATCCATATATTCTTTTCCACTAATTGTTGTATATCATCAACTGTATGATGAAATGATAATACTTGCACATGGATGGCCTAAATAGAGAGTACCTAGTACTATCAAGAGGCCTGTCGACATCCCAATTAGGGGTGTGTCATTATTCAAATCATATATATTCTTTTCCCCCACTTATTATATTTCATCAGCTGTATGGTGAAACATAATTGGGCTGAATGAAAGGCAAATATACACCGCTGAGGTGCTAATATTATGTCTAAAATCTTCCCAATTATGAGAGTAGTAGTGCCTTCAATTGGGCTGAAACAATTGTAATTAAGTTAATTCAAGGGCCAAATTAACTTGAGGATATTTTGATAACCACTGCCATAATCCATAGCAGATTGACATGGTTTTAATTTACTCATCTAATAGATGAGTATGGCCAGAAGATGTCCTAGAGGTATAAAATACTGGTGCCTGGCCCTAAAATAAAATCATCTTTCCATATCTTCTTATTTTTGTCTCATATCTTCTTATCTTAATTCAATCTTCATATTAAGAGTGTAGACAAGCATTCAGGGGAGCTTGCCTTTGTTACCCATGTCCAGAGAGTTACCAATTAGAGAGGGAAATTACCCTAGAAGAGACCAAGAGTTTCAGATATTATTGTTTAGCTTTGTGAGCTTCTGAACAGTTAAGAAATACCATAAGACATAGCATAATTGAGGATTTATTAGCTAAAACTCTTCCCAACTATTGAAACAGTAATATATTTAATAAGCGAGCTAATCCTCAAAAACTCAAAAGGTTTAAATAAAATAAGATAAACTTATATCCTATAAATATAAGTACTTTATTAAGCTAACTTGCAGAGATTTTTATAGGTTATATGGAGACACAGTGCCTCAAGAATTGTTGTGGCCCCATCCATGTAGGATCTCTCTAGATCCTCTGGATTGCCCATTATCTTGAACCTTACTCAGATCTTGCTGCCCTTGTGATCAGGTCAAGTGATACTCCAGGTCACATATCTTAAGGAATGGGGATATAACGTTTCCTCAAATTTGGAGTAATTTATATAAAGCCCCAAATTTGGTATATTTGCTAACAATATAGATTCAACCCCTATTCTCAAATCTATTGAGCCATTCAGGATTTACCCCCCTCAAATGGGGGTATTGATCCTTCAACTAGACAAAGCTTTCACCTAACCCAGAGAAAATCCTGACAGTCAGCCTTAAAATAAATGCTGACTAAATAACTCAGGCACTTGGGCTTTTTTGGTCTATGTCAAAATTAGTTTTTAATGTCAATTGAGTTTTCAATCAAATTAATTACTAATTAGTGATATAAATTGCCTTGGTGTGTGCTGCCAATTGCTTGAGATGAGTAATGATTCAGCTATTTGCAGGCTCATAAGAAATGCTGACTTGAGAATGATGACGTTGTTTACACTGACCCTGAGGCTGAGCATGATGCCCTGAGTTGAAGTATTTGTAGACCCTCAAATGAACATTTTACATGTTCCTTTGGCCAAGTGCCATTGAAAATGAGACGTCATGGGTAATATGTGGTGAACATCAAACTCTATAAATTATCTTCAAGTTGATACTAATAAACAACATTCAACTATTAACACCAGTTTTTAGCTTAACATATAAGCTCTTTGTGCTTAAAACTTTACTTTGTATTAGTTGAGAATTTACTTGGGTTCAGTAAGATCAGGGCAGCGTACCATTGTCTAAGTAATGACAGGAAAATACAACTTTGAAGTGCTATTACCAAGGAGTTACATCTTGAACTATAGTCACCATCTGGTCTATTGTCCTCATACAATAGATGCTTGAAACTCCACCGTACCATAAAAGAAGAACCAATCATTGGAATAAGACCAAAATTTAACATAGGGTATTGCTGAAATTACAACAGAGCGTATATGAGCTTTATAACTTAATATTGTTATATTTTATCTCTGATATTCCATTAAATGCTACGCTGTGATGTTATCATTACATAATATCATTTAACTATAAAACATGGATTGGCAGACTAATTATATTGTAAATGATCTACCTAATGGAAGTCAACATTCTTCCTTGATGTCTTAATTAATGATATATTGGATAAAGCTAATCAGAATGTGTAGTTTTTATCTTAATCAATTCACTTAGCTTTGTCACCAATGATTTAAGGGTATAAACAACTCAAATTCCTCATATTTTAGACTATTAGCTAACAGTATCTAATCCCATGAGTTATCAGATCTTGCAAACCACATTTATTTAATTTTAAAAATTGAACATCCATTTTAAGTTCCTGGCCAACCAGAATATGGGAATAATGATAAAATTAGGTGTTTGACAGATGCCCTTAATATAAAATCAAAAAAGTACAACACCCAGCCAATTAATATTTTTGAAACCATCTGAAAGCGCATGAACCTGCTAATAGCATTAATGCCAAGTTTGGCAAATTACAAAATAACAAATTATAACTATGAATACAAATCTATTTTAATCTAAGATAACTTAACTATAACCATTTAATTCATTAGATTAACCAAATTATCTCTTCTTGGCAAAATCATTCACCTTTCAAATAAATCAGACTTGTAAGGTGAGTGTCTATAACTCTCCTGTTTCCAGTGTGGTGGTGCTTGGTGCACAGAGCCAACGCAAGAAACTAGCCATTAATACCAAAGTTACTAAAGCCCAGCAGAGAGTGCTGGAGCAATAATAGCTAAAGCAAAGAAGTGCAAGTAATAACCAACCAAAAGTGATGCGGTGCACAAGGGAAAAAGAGGTAAACATTTCAGGTTGGAGGGTAACTGGGTGAACTAACAGTGCATGAGAGGATAAACTCATTATAGTTAAAATGAAATGGTTTATGCAGCGCAAGACCTCCTCAAAGGGGCCTGCGCACAGGATTGTTTGAAATGATATTTAATAAAAATGGTAAAACGGAAAAATTTTATTGGGAAAAGTTGACCAACAAGGAGTGTTGGATGCAAAAAACATATTTAAAATGAGTTAGGAAATTATGGGTCTGCGGAAGTGGGACCAAGCCTTGACACTCCAATAGGCAAACACTCTCATATGATTTAGCTGAATACCAAAACTATCTTCACTCGAGTGATTGATTGCAGCTGTATTCTACCTCAAACTTATAATTTTGTAACTCGAACGGGTTTCAAAACCCCATTTGCCAATTAACTGAATCAAACTGTCTTCCATTTTTATATAGATCATCCGTTTTAACGCTTGGGCCAACACAGGGGGCTGGGCATTTTGCACCTCATTAGTACCAACCAGGGCATATTGGGCTTGTACCCAGTATTGGTCAACCATGTGCCTAAGATCAGGAAGAGCCTGAAGTTTCACCTTCTGGGCCTCCTGTCACCCAGCCTTATTCTTGACATTGGTTCCCACTATCATGTTGTTCAACTATGACAAGATTTATATTTACACCATTCCCATAACTGTCATCTATGCATGATGTTACACAATAATTATGTTTTAGGTATGTATTATACAATTTTTAATATTTCCCAGCTAAAAGAAATATATTATGTAAAATAATTTAATTAATTAGAATGTACAGAAAATATAACCTGAGTGAGGCTGGGGTTTTATCCATCAGTTCAATATAATTGACAGGTAGGCCAGCAATTTGAAAAGTAAGATCCAAATTGTTATCAATTTGACTTAACTTTAAAAACACACTTCAGGTTTTGAATCATTTAGAGTATATTCCATTCACTTTTATGTATGAATGCTCAGCTATTTTAAACCAATGCTAAAACACCTCTATAAACTTATAGTAAGTAGGCTTAAGACCCAATGCACCCTAATAGATCTGATAGAATTATATAAAACAGAAAAATCTTTTTGGCAACCTTGGATTGTTAACTAATTGAGAGGTTGATCTAACTACAAATTCTTACAAAATCATACCTTATTTAACCAAATATTAAACAGGTATCCATTTTTGATTTACTACTGCATCAAAGTCAACCATTTTCAAAAGCTCTAAGCCATCAATCTAAACAATCAAAGTAAAGAGGTAAAATCAGCCAGGTAATTAAGTAGGGTTTGAAAGTTAAAATTAACTTATTAATCTAAAGCAGTTAATATACTAATATTAATTTTATAGTAACAAATTAGCTATGATTTTCATTTAACTATGCCAAAATAAGATAACTTAAAATAATAATTTCACTAAGGTTCCAAATCTGGGTTTGAGCTAAATGTAAATGGTGAGCTTAAATATTATAAATTTGATGCTCACCTATCATAAGACACCTAAAAAAGCCAAAAAAGATATAATCTCAGCATTGAAAAAAATTGAATTTAATTAGATCTAACTAAAACTGCAAGTCTTTATCCCAAAAATAGATTATGAAGTAAAAAACTAAAGTTACTATCAACAACCCTTCTCCTATATAAACAATATAAATACAAGCCACAATAAAAATGGTGGTACTATAACATTATACTTGGTTGCTTCAGCTAAATAAAATTTAATACCATGAAATATCACAAAATCAAGAAGAGAGAAAAAGATATCATAGTTATAGAAATCTAAACAACTTTATAAAGTGCTACAGCACTCATTTTAACTATTTCATGCTTGACTTCCTATTCAAGACTAGATTATTACAGATAAACCCTTTTTTATTATGACTACTGCCTTTTGATCCAGTATCTATGCTAACAAATTAAAAATCAGCTCAAAATTGTTAAAATAAATATATGATTATACCCACATATTATATACATTAAATAGCTAATTTATAGTGCTGTCACCATTTATCTTTAAGTTTAGCTCACCCATTTAAAAATTAATATGAATGATGTGAGCTTTATTGATGATAACCGTAAGAATTAGGTTAAAATAGTTGGTTAAAGATGACAGGGCTCAAAGCTGAATTGAATTAAAAGATGGGCAAAAGGAACCATTTAAGGATAAAAAGGTATACATCGTCAACGATAGTGAAGATGTTTTTATAACCCTTTAAGATAAAGGACTAAGATGATAAATTAAATTGAACTTAATAGCACATCAATAATTACAGCAATAAATAAAAGCATTAGCTTAAAATATTCCAATGGTTCACTTCTAATCTACACAACCTAAGGATAGGTACAATTGATTAATTAAATACTATAACTGAATGGTTATTAAATCTATGCATGAAATTTAAAATGCAACTTATCAAAACTAGTCTAAATAATAGTTTAAACTTTGCAGCCCAAAACTTATCAAGACTAAATGTAGTGCTAATTTTTAAAGATCACAATAATCAAATGTATAATATTCAAAAAAATCAGATTTCTTTATAAAAAAATAAAACCCACAAAGCCAATAAAACTCATTGATACGTTGAATAAAAACTGTCTAGTACATCGATGAATCCCCCCCCCTTGGGTTGGGACCATCTAGTACTAAAAAAAACTGTCTAGTAAATAATTTAGAAAGCCCATACCTTTCATAATAAACTTACCGTTAAACATTCAATTAGGTAAGATAAATTTAATGTGAAGTTTATGCAACGCTTTAAAAATGAAAAAAAAACTGATGGCTATCCAAAACCAAACCTGCTACAATAGGTTGGGTTGAATTCAAGGTTTAATAAATAACCTTCAAGTATTCAAAGCACAAAATATTATCTAAAGTCAGAGTTGTAAACCTCAACGTATTATAAATTTTTAAATTTTTAAATTTTATTCGAGATGGGCCGACCTGGGGACGATACCGCACCGATTAGTGAAGTGAAGAAAATGGGAAAGGAGGATAAAGCCCGGAAAACCTCCATGCGCGGCGTATGATAGGCCAGGAACTCCATGGACCGCCTTTGCTATTTGCTATTTCGGTTCGGGGCATTGGTGCGCAAAACCAACACAGTCAAAATCGTCCCCTACCCAAAGTCCATTACCGGGATCGAACTCGGGAGGCAGTGGACGTATTATAAATTTTGATAAAAAAATAAAAGCATTGTTAAAGCATGTTTAAAGGCTAAAAAAGGTTTTGTAAACGTAATTGGAATACATGCTAGTCAATGGCTCACGTTAAATTTGTAAATATATTGAGCTACTAACAGATAGCACGGCTTCGCCCTCATATATTAATTCAAACGCTAGACCGAGTTACTCAGCGTTGCTCAAGTTTATAATTTACTTAATAATTTGAATTGATTATTTTAGGATATTATCTGCTTATTAAAACACATACACTGATATATTGACTGACTGGCTGACATCTGAAACTTTCGAGTCTGATAGGTTCAATCTATCTGGGTGAGTGGGTGAGAATTGGTGAATATTATCAAATAATTCGCCAAATTCCTCACCCGAAACTAAACAAAAATCAGTTAGAGGTTCAAGTAGATATTAATTAAATTTTAGGATAACAGCTCACCAGCCACGAGGGCAAAAGCAAAGCTGTTAGTCCGAGTGGCTTGAGAGTAGTGCTGGCACAACCTATAGGCTATGTCAGTGTAAGCTTAAAAATAAACCCGAGCAACGCAGGGTAACTCCGCTTGTGAGATATAAAAACAATATGATGGTAATGGGAATTGATATATTGTTTCAGCTAAGCGGTTTGTAGTTATTCAATTATAGATAGACTAGCTGTACCCAGCCACGCGTTGCTGTGGCTCAGTCTGGTTAAATGGAAAAGAATGAAAAGAGAAAGCATATGTTTCTAAAAGCAAAATTTACCCGGCGTTGCTAGGGTTTATTTATAGGCTCACACTGATATAACCTATAGGCTATGTCAGTGCTACTCTCAAGCCACTCGGCCTAACAGCTTCGCTGTTGCCCTCATGACTGGTGAATGATTATCCTAACTTTAATCTATTTAACACGTTTGTCGCCATGTCACCTATATTTGGGTGATGGGGCAACAAATGTGTTAACGATCTGTAGGTTTAGCATCGCTAATAGCAATTTTAACTACGACGTCTTCAATGAAATTGAAGTGGTAAAAAATCACCCAAAACACCATTGGAGCTCAGAAGGAGTACGTAAGAAAAAGGCGTGCAAAACGAAATTCTTAACTATGTGGGTAGAGGTTGGATACAAGATAAAAATATTAAAATTTTCACATTGTACTATTTTTATTAATTATATTTATAATAAAATATTATTTATATTACAGTGTATTGTAGTATTCATTAAAATAGTCCAATCACATTTGTGGTGATTTTGGACAATTGGGACAATAGGGTATAATTTTAATATTTTTTTTTCTCGCTTCCTGAAATTCGACAATTCGTCGATAGTCACATTTGGGCCTGTGAGAAACTCAACTGAGTCACACTGGGCGACGAACGTGTTGAACCTCAGACACTGGTTTTTATTTAGTTTCAGGTGAGCAATTTGGTAAATTATTCAATAATATTCACTAATTCTCACCCACTCGCCCAAATTGATTTAATTAATCAGACTCGATTAGTTTCAAGTGAACAATTTGGTGAATTATCTATATTAATAAAAAAATTTGGGAAAAAAAGAACCTCCTTAAAGAAAGGCTCTAAAAAGTATGAAATAATCGAGAAATTATGCCTCCCCAATAAAAACCTTTTTGAAGTCAGCACCATCTTCCAACCTGACTTATAAAATTTTGCTCACAAATAAAATTTATATCTTATGTCTGGATTAGGTCCAGATATAAACTATAAGCAACTTAAAATATACAGTGCTGATAACTTTTCTTTCTTGTTGCAAACACTTTTGCAACCCATTCAATTCAAGACTAAATCTAGTTTAATAATCTCATAGAGGGGATTAGTCTGCACTCATGTCTGGGAGCAGTTGGGCAAGCAAGGCAAGAGGAGCAGGTGGAAGGCCCGCGGCCTCTAACGTTCAAAAATGCCCCGGAGAATCTGGCGGAATAGAAAAAAATCTAAAAAAACTGGCGGTCACAATTTCCCCGGAGATACTCGCGTGGCAAGCACGATGCAACCAGTATATCAACATGCCATATTCCCAGCCACTTTTGTCAGTGGAATTTGGAGTCCATGTGTATCTGGACATCCAAAAAATAGCCCTATGGGAAAAATTTTGTGAAGATGTACACAAAATTTTCCTGACCGCGGTGTACGTTGCACCTCACTCCATATCGCGCAGTTGGCTGGACCTAGGTTTCAAAAGCAAAATAGCAGCAGATGAGGCTGCAGCGGTGCGCATAGTGGTCAACCTCCCCGAAGGGCAATGGGTTGTCGTAACTAAATGTACCAGATAGATAAAATCAAACCAAATTTTCCTCATGTTTGACTTTTTGCCTACTACGGTAAAATGTGATATTTTGGAGCAACACCTGAAAGATGGTCTCACCATATATGGCGAAATATAATCTTTTGAAATGCAATATTTCACGCTGATGCCACACCTGTGACCGGCAAAGCCATCACAGTTCTGACCCCAACCGAGGAGATTGCAAAGGACCTAACCCAGATCCCACACTCCACCTTTATTGATATTGCAGGGCACACCACCCACCTATTCTGGGTAACTGTGGACAGTGCACCACCCATTTGCACCCACTGTGATACGTTCGGCTATAAGGCACACGCGTGCCCCATCAGAGAGGGCATCACATTCCAAGAGCACCCCTCGGTGGCCATGGCCAGTGGAGAGGTGTACTACAAACCAACCGCAAGCACCAAGGAGGCTTTCCCGTGGGGAGCACAAGGCTGCTACCTATTGGTAAAGCCCATCTCCCCGCAGGAGTGGAAGAAGGCTAAGCAGGCCCATAGGACTGCAGCCAAGGAAGCGGCCAAGGTCACCACCACCATCCCATACTCACAATACCAGGAGGACATGGAGACCTTCGCGGCGGAAGCAACTCGGGAATCTATCACCCAATCAGATTGGGAGGCCCATGCCGAACAGGCCACTCAATCCAAGGATCTGATGGGAGATTCAATCTCACCCAATTGCTGCACCCAAGCCCCGGTTGAAACTGACTTGGGACCTATCCCAACTGAAAAAAAATTTTTTGCCCCACTCGATGGTGCACCGAACTTATCTGCACTGCAAAAAATTCGTCCGACGTCGGGAAAACAAAAAGCGAAGCCAAAGCCAACGTGACTCTTTCCATAAAAATTAATAAAAACCTTGATAGCATTGCTGCTAATACCCGTGCTGCTGTGAAAGCCCGTGGGGACCTGGAAGAGGCTGGTAGGCCAAGGGGCCCACCCCCTCGCACCTAAGGTACGATGGGGGAAACCTTTACTCTAGGGACGCTGAATATTGCCAGACTCAAGGCCTCCCCATCCCGGGCTAGGAAACTGAGTTTTTTACAAAATAATTTACCCGTAGATATCCTGGCCATCCAGGAAACCCACTGTCCATGAGGTTCCGAGGATGCTTGGAAAATAATGCTCCTACCATCCCTATCCTTTTGGTCGAAGCACTGTGGGGTGCTAATTCAGAAAAACAATTTTTTCAAATTTATATCTTCAGAAACATTCCTAAATGACCGAGTGCTCATTGTCACCTTCTCATGGGCTGATGTTGCACACACAATCATCAACATTTATGCCCCAAACGGTGCACAAGAGTGCTGGGAATTTTTCTCGTCGGTCAAATCCCTCCCGCTACCCCCCAATTCTTTCATAATTGGTGACATGAACTGTTGGCTAACCTCACCAACGGACCGGTGGCCACCCTCACCCTATGCCCCACAGGGTCACATAGAACTATGCATTCTAAAAGCTACCCTTGGGTTAATAGATGCGCTGCTGCGACATGCCCCACTGCTCAAAAACATGATGCATCCCCACGTCCACAACGGCCAATTAAGGTCCATGACCCACATCGACCTTATTCTAGCACTGGCAAAATTCCAACCCCACATCTCCCACTTCAAAACAACAAAAATAGAATTCTCCGACCACCGACTGGTCTCAATAACATACTACTTACCTGTCACAGTTGCAAAGGCCCCACATTGGTGCAAAATCTGCCCCCCAGAGCTCGCGTCACCAGGATTTTCTACATGGGTGGAAGAGGCAACTTTGGTAAAATCATTTGTTGCACCATTTTGTGCAGACCCCATTTCCACATGGGCAACTTTCAAAGAAGACACCATCCGCCACTATCGCCATCTCTCATCCAGATGCTCACGAGCCACATCGGCAGTTATATCGCATGCGCTGGCAGAATTGGCCCACTTGGAGTCCAATATTCTAGCCTCAGGATATAGCCCTGCATGGGGCCAGAAGTGGGCGGAGGCAGCAGCCCACCTCAACGCACTTGAAAGGCAACACAAACATCAGATTTGTGTCCAATACAGGGCCACATGTATCACTAAAGGTGACAAGTGCACTGCATACTTCTTCAAAAATTTTTTTGCACCATGCCAGAGCGTGGCCTGCACACAGGTGTGAAGATCAGATAATTCTATTGTGGATACACTGGCCAAAGTGGCAATCAAAATGCAAAGATATTACTCCGAGTTATACCGAGCTGAACCAATTCAGCCAGCTGAAATGGTGGAATTTCTTGACAGAGCTCATATCTGCACCATTTTCCGATACCCAGAAATAATGAATTTAATTACTCCAAACAAATTATGGACTACCATTTGGGGTACGCCAGACTGAAAATGCCCAGGCCCAGATGGCATTCCATATGAGTTCTACAAAAAATATTTTAAATATATATCCCCATTGCTGCTAGCCTCACTCAACCAAAGCCTGTTGGAAATGCGCCTCCTACCAGGAGGACATGAGGCCTTTATGGTCACACTCTCCAAGAAAGGGGATAGGCTAGACTTAGCCAACTGGTGCCCCATTTCTCTAACAAACACAGACACCAAAATTTTAACAAAAATCATGGCTGACCGTTTAGGGACTGTAGCATCTGCCACCATCTCTCCAGAACAATTCAGTTTCATCCCCAGAAGGTCGATTTGGGATAACGTGCACTCTGTGGCTAATGTGTGTCAGTCCACAGCCTCTGGGGCACTTGTATTCTTGGACCAACAAAAGGCCTATGATAGAGTAAACTGGGAATACCTTAGGGCCTGCCTCCAACAATTCCGCCTACCTCCCCGCTTCATTAACTGGGTGATGCTGCTCACGGAATCTGCAACAATGGCAGTGCGCAGCCCAGGTTTCCTAACGGAAGTAGTCCATCCTCAAAGGGGCCTGCGACAAGGGGACCCCCTGAGCCCACTCTTATACAACTTCAGCCTTGACCCACTACTGCGAAATGTGAATGCCCAACTCACTGGGGTCCATGTGCCAGGCCAAACCCCAGTCAAGATGATGGCATTTGCAGATGATTGCGTGGTGGGGGTGTCTAATAACAAAGATGCACGCGCGCTTGAAGCCCTCATCCAGGAATATTCCCGGGTAAGCAACGTGGCACTGAACGCCTCCAAAACTGAAATCATCCTCCTTGGTCAGTTTTAGAACTGCTGGGCCCCAGCAAGTAGTTCCCAACCCGGCCCATCTGCTCACCCACGTCCACGCCTTACTAACTCAAAATACACCGCTCCACTGGTGCTCCCCTTTGTGCCACGACCTACCATAGGACTGGTACGCCATCTGGGCGTGTGGTTGGAGGCAGGTGGATACGCGTCAGCAGTAATGGAGTGCCATATACTGGACAACGTGACGAATTGAATCGCACTCTCAGAGCCCACCCTACTACCCTCACTGGCAGGGTTGTTCTTGTTAACTCTATGCTCCTATCCAAAGTCTGGTTCAGAGCCCACGCCATCCCCTTCTCCCCAAGCTTCTTCAAATCCCTGTATGCTTTGCTAAAAAGGTTGGCTTTGGTCAGGCCGCCCTCCACCAGTATGGCTAGAGGTCATGTTTGGCCCTCATCATCATGGTGGCATGGGCCTACTTGACTTCAAAGCCCATGCCGCCAAGATCCTGGGCACCTGGATTGCGGCTGTCACTGCTCCTACACTCCCATCCCAACACTGGTCCCGCGCGGCCCGCTCCAACTTCTCCCAAGCCTTGGGCCTCAACAATCCATCAAACCCCCATTCCCTGATGAAATACCTCACATCACACACATTGGCCACAGGTCCTCACGAGACTAAAACCCACTACAAACGAATCCTACTCTCCATGTGAAGCGCAGAGTGGAGAATTTGTATTAGCGGACATACAACCCAAAGAGGCCACCCCTCTCCTCAGTTCACACAAGAGGTACAGGGGCTACCCATCCATGATGGCGTGATCCCCATTTGACCCCAAGTCCTATCCAGGGTGGACTACCTGGACATGATGGACATCCTTATTCCACTGAGACCCAAAAGACTATCTGGAAATACGCACACCATCCTCTGTTGCAGCCTCAAGTCCGCTCCCATGTGTGGCGCTGCCTGAGGCGGGTGTATCATACAGCTGAGCGCTCTAATGCTTTACACTCATCCTGTGTCATGTGTGGCCAGTATGGAACGCTGTTTCACCGCCTGGAGAAGTGCCCCACCTCTAAAGTAATATGGCGCAAAGTCCAATGTCTGCTAGGCCAGGATCAAACACATCCCTTCAGTCTGTCAAGAGATATATTTGCTTTATCAATGGCTTCCCCCTCCCACCCTCCCATCATGCTCTGGTGGTTGCAATCGCCATGTGGACTATCCACACGATTGTCTTGGATGCCATCGCTGGATCCATCCCCACCCTCTCTGAAGCTGTCCACAGATTCCGGTCTCATTTGGTGGATCACTTTCAAGCGTGGATGTTTGGATATCTCCCACCGCATGACAGCTGGTCTCCTCCTGGTTCCCAGTCTGGTTCATCAAATCAGACCCCTTCCTCCACACGTGCTCAATAGTGGCTACGCCCCCTACACACGTTCCCTCCCCCTTCCCATAAGTGGCGTTCCCGCTGGCAACAAGAGATAGCATCGCTTCTCTGGGGTGCCTCCCCTGGTACTAAGTTTTGTCTCATCTGAGTCATATTCGGAAGTGTCCGTCCCATGGTCGGCCTTCCCCACAATAAATTTAAATTTAAATTTAAAATATACAGTGCTGAATATATATATTATAAATGCCTATTATAAGTTAGTTAAAATATGGCGCTGACTTCAAAAAGGTTTTATTGAGGAGGCATAATCTCTCAATTGTTTCATACTTTTTAGAGCTTTTCTTTAAAGGAGGTTCTTTTTTCCCAAAAATATTTTTTTCAAGAAGGTTCTTTTTTCCCACAAAAACTTTGCCCCCAGTTCTTTTCCCCCTAAAAATTAGTGCAGATTAAAAGTGGCTCTTTTTTCTACTTTTATTATATATTACTATCTCTATATATCCTTTTTGACCCCTTACTATTTCTTTATAAAATTAAAACTCATTGTATATATTATATATAGTATCTTATAAAAAAATATACTAATTATTCATTTTATCAAATTTAGTTGATTTTATTGGTCAAATTATACTAAAATTTACTGATTGCCATCTACAATAATTTATTTTATTAAATTTATATGATTTTATTGGTCAACATATGCTAGATTTACTGATTGCCATCTACAGTTATTTATTTTATTATATTTGGTTGCTTTTATTGTCAATCTATGGTAAATTTGTTAATCAATATCTAAAATAATTCATTTTATCAAATTTAGATAATTTTATTGGTCAAATTATATAAAAATGATAGCCATCTATAATAATTTAAGCTCATCCTGCTAAGATTTCATACTACCTGGATTTTGAAATTACCCCTCAGTTATAGGACATATATCAAATATAAAGTTGCTTTCATTGGATTTTTGGTGCTGTAGATGCTTGCTTGGTGCTTATTTCACCCAAATCCAACAATGGGGGTTGATACCACAAATATAATAAAATTTTAAATTTATAAAAACTTATAAAGTTAGGTTTTTATTAGATGGCGCAGGGATAAGATAAAAAACATTCCTCTCAACCTTGAGTCATTCAGTATTTATCTGTATTGAGGTTCAAGGAAATTTATTAATAAGTTCAGAATAGCTTAGACTAGTCCAAAAAAAGGAAATATGTGAAGTTAGCCTATCAAAGCTTGGAAAAGTTGCTTCATTAAGGTGGAACAATAAATGGGTAATTATTTTGGGGTAAGACATAACTGTAAGATAATGACTTAATATATTTGAGCCAATCCTCTTTCTCAAAAATTATTTCACCTCAGGGGACCCCAGCTACACCTATAAAAGTGGGTGATCCCCAAGTAGGTGCTGGAATGAGACTGGTAGGTGCTAGGGAAGATCTCACCATTGGAAACACCATAGTCTGCTGCAAAGTTGGAGTAATATGATGGCTATACTTCAAGTTAATTGCCCACAAGGTATTTGAACTAGTGTTACTCCATTTAGCAAGGTTTCACAAAATCAACCAGAGTCTTTTGGTGAATTTCTCATTATTATTATTATTATTATTATTTTAAATTTATTACAAGGCACGCTGACCAGGGGACAGACATTACCAAAGTGCAGAAAGCGTTAAAACAAAAACCAAACTAACTAAATTCTCAGATTGAACAAAAATGACTGTTCAAAGAACAGGCAGAATGCAACAATTGAGATACCAACCTACCAGGTGGGGCAGCACGAGGCGCTCATCCCACCATGATGGAAGGGGAGGGGTGATTGGGGGGCTCATTCTCAGTCTCATTCACCTCTTCAGTGAGAGCACAAGCCAAGGAGAATAGCAACAGGGTGGGGTGATCAGCAACATGGGGAGCAAGGTCAGTAACAAGTGGCTGCTTGAGAATTTGGTTGTACATCTGCAAGTTGCTGATGTACTTGGCAAGGGTGGCCTCTGCTTTAATGTGGAGGGTGGGGAGCTGGGACAGAGAAGCCTTGGAGGCATGGGTAACCCAAGAGTTGGCTTGAGAGGCAGAAACCACTCTCTGGTTAGCCTCCTTAGCGCGCATGTGGGCAATTTCAATGTTCAATTTGTGGCTTATGGGTGTGGATGGCTGGAGGATGGGGGCGGGATTTCTGTGGCTAGCGCTGCAACTGATGAATCTGCCATTTCCCAGATGGAGGATACCTCAGGGTGGGTGGCTGCTGCTACAGCAAGCTGGTGGTCTGAGCGGAACTCCACAGCATCCAGTTGGGGAGTGTAGTATCATTGGGCAACCTGGATGGGAGTTCAACTCTGGACAAACTCATCATATGTGGGTTTCAATGCCTCTATAAAATTATCCATCTCATCAGTTTCAGCCAATGAGGACCATGCGTTCAAATCAAACTCAAAATTTGGGTCTGCAAATTGAAGTGGTGTGGCTGGCAATTGCAGAATAATGTGTAAACCCACATTGGACCAAGCTGATCCCTGATTGGATGAGGTGCAGGTGGCACTGGATGAGGCGCATGTGGCAATTTCCTGAGGGAGGGGCTGATTGGCTGTAGCAAGCACCAAGGCAATAGGCTTTGGGGGAGGGGGTAGGGTTATACCCCAAGTTGGAAAAGTAGTGGGGTGTGAGGAAAATTGGGGGCCTTGCAATGATCGCGCTGGGTTCAAGGAAGTTGCAAGGGAGGGGCATTTGTGCTTTGAGTGGTCTAGCTCAAAGCAGGAAGGACAGATTGTCTTTTCACCCTCTACCTGGGCCCAGAATGGGTGGTCAGGGACGAGGGTATGATGGCGCGGGGTGGAATCAACAAAGCAATTTTTAAATTTATGGGGCAAATCATGGCAAATGCCTGAGGCCCAGCTAGGTGGGTGGCCCCATTGGGGACCATGAACTGGAGGACGGGGTTGGAGCTATACGTGGCTAAACCATCCATTAACTCCTGATGGAGTATTGCGGGGGGAGGTGAGTGGGCAACCCTGTGAACTGAACCACCATAGTGGTGTCAGTGGGGAGCCGGGTGCATGTTGTTGGTATAGGGGTGCCCTTGAAAATCAAGGGCACAGTAGCCACAGTGGCAGCATCAGCTTCACAGGTAAAGCTGAGGTTGAAATACCCCTTAAAGGGTCAGAAGTCAATAAAGCTGGCTGGCTGCATCACCACCTGGTCCAGGTCGATAATTGCTTGTTCCTCATATGGGAACAATCTTCCATACTTGACCTGAAGGCTAAAATGGAGCTGGGAGTGGGGGAGAATGAGTGAGCTGCAAGGCACTGCCTGGGTTCATGCCAGGTGGATGGCAAGATCCTTGGGTGGATTAAACTGACCCAAGGATTTATTTGAACTGGATGATCCAGACTGAGCACATTTTCCCGTCGGATGGAAAACGCTAGGTGGGGTTTTGCCACTGCTCCACATTGGAGCAGCTGGTGGCAAATCTGATGTCATTGGGGGTTGAATGGCTGCAGTTGGCGTTTGATCACTAATTGTTTTACTTACTTTCTGTTTTATTAATAAAATTGCTCAAAAGTGACTTTGAGTGGAAAAAAAGCTGTTATTATTATAATTATTATTATAATTATTAAAAAAATTGATAGCTTCATAATGGACTAATAAATGTCCAACATTTTCCCTTATCAGCCAATTTGAACCCACAACATTCTTATCTTGTAGCTGAGAGGGCAAATGTCTGACATCACCCCCCTCAAGAATGTTGAAGGAGAATATAGCTGCAGGAACCAGCCATGAACTCAATTAATAGTAACACCAGTAGCAAGGGATTTGATGGAGTACACCTCTTCTTGATTGTAAGTGACTATGAAAGGGCCTTCTAAAATCAGACCTGAGTTTCTCCCTTCTATAAGTGATACAAATGTGATAATAAAGTACCAAGTCAGATACTTGGAAGGAAGAAAGAGGGGCCCATAACTCATTAGCTGCTTGACCCTCTTTTGTGACAGTCTTGGCCAAGTTAGTTATTGACTCATATTGCAGATGAATGATGTGCTGAGCCAACTTTATCATGACTTGTTTAGGGTCAGTCCTATCAGTGAAAAGTCTTTTGCCAATAATGCTGGTGCCCAGATTCTCATCCATACAACACATGAATAGAGACATTTTAAAGATCTGATTGTAACTGATGTAGTAGGCCATGAGGGCACTTGGTAAGTACTGATCCCAGTGAAGGGAGTCTGAAGTGGCTATTTTCATAATTTAGAGACTAAGGTCTAATTAGCTCTTTTCATGGTGCCATTAGTTGAAAGGTTTTAGGTGGCTGAAAAGAGCTGTTGTGTGGCCATGGAAGTTGCCAGAATCTTCACCGCTTGAAAGATGAAGTTTTACCATCATCACAAAGCAACACTTGGGGCAACCATGTCAGGTAAAGTTATACTGATAAAGAAAAGTGGCTGTGGCTTTTGCCATCTGAGCTGGGATAGCCACAGCCTCAACCCATTTGGTAAAGTGATCAATTTCTACAAGATAAAGCAATTTTCACCCATAGTTTGGGGGAGAGGGCCAACCACATTGAGACTTATTGTGTGAAAAGGCAGTTGGAGGATAGTAGGCTGATATTGATACTTTGTTTTGAAGTTAAATTGTTTCTTACATGTTATACAGGCATCCAAGTCTTCAACAATAGTCTCCATAATTCCTTTCCAATAGTAGTGATCTTTTACCCACTCATAGATTTTCCGCACTCCACTATGCTCTAAAAGGGCATGAGACTCGATGATAGGTACTTGCTCTGAAGGTCAAAGGTAGGGTGACCAGTTAACCCCCACTTTCTTGTATAGATGGCCATTATCTACCTTTGTGTTACAGTAATGGTGAGCTAGCATCTTCTGAACTGGTTTGTCCTGATCCTCTCAAGCATCAAGGGTCATTAGAAGATCATGTAGCCACTCTGTTTTACTATTATCCTAAAGAAGAATGAGCAGCTGAGTCAACTCATCAACATTCATGTAGCTCATCCCAGCTTGGTTTACAATGGTCATATCATAGTGCTGGAGCTTTAAAGCTCACATGCCAACTGCCCAGTGAATCCTTTATATTCTGTGATCACTTTAAAGAGGCATGGTCAGTAATCGCTTTAAATGAAGTTCCATATAGAAAAGGGTTATAGTGTTTAACAGCAAGCAATAAATCCAGGCATTTTTTCTCATTGACGCTATAATTGTGTTCTGCCTTTGAAAGCATCTTGCTGATATATGAAATGGGGTGATCAACCCCACGCTCATCAAGTTGGGCCAAGATAGCTCCAACTGCATAATTGGAAGCATCAGTAAACAGCATAAAAGGTTTACTATAATCTGGGTGGCGCAGTATTGGCCGTTTCTGCAGCAGCCTTTTTAGTGTTTCAAAAGCAGCTTGTTGTTCCACTCCTCAATGAAAAAGAGGTGTTTTTAGTTAGAAGGTATACAAGGGGATCACTGAGCTGAGCAAATTTGGGGATAAATTGATGGTAGTACACCATTATGCCCACAAAACATCTGAATATCACGGAAGGTTTTGGGGAAGGCATCTTGGATATCACCTTGACCCTATCTTAAGAGGCTGGATTCCATCTGAGGAGATGGAGTGTCCCAGTAAGTCCAACTTCTTTTGGAAAAATGTGCATTTGGAGAGCTTTAACTTAATGTGAGAGGCCCGCTGTAAGTCTAGAGACCCAATCTCTTAGGTTAGATTATGGAAGGGTCTCTTTTAGGAAGAAGAAGGGACCTAATGCCTCTGTGGAGTCCTTAACTCAACTGTTAGGCTTGGGTCATGTGGTTGATGAATGTTGGGTCACTGCATTGGCGCCAAAAACCCCACCACAGTACCCCATTTAGCTGCTTCTTCTCTAGTTGAAAGGATAAAAGAGGTCTTTAAAGAGGTAATAAAGGCCAGAAGCCTTCAACAGCATCTTCCCCTCCCAAGAGCCCCACTCCACCATCTTTTGCATCCTTGGAAAAGAAGAAAATGGGCCTCTAATACTCAGGAAAGGGTTTGAGTCAGAAAACACAGTCTGGGACATAAAATTCAAAATTCTGGGTCTGGGAAATCCAATCCAAGTTGGAAATTGCTTTCAGGAAATTTTAAAAAAAATTAAAAATTTGTCAGAATCAACCCTGGTGGAACCCAATTTGGCCGCTCCTTCTATCTGAGTAAATCC
Organism: Massospora cicadina; assembly: GCA_022478985.1. Taxonomy (NCBI): domain Eukaryota; kingdom Fungi; phylum Entomophthoromycota; class Entomophthoromycetes; order Entomophthorales; family Entomophthoraceae; genus Massospora; species Massospora cicadina. The sequence goes on along the minus strand of JAKSZP010007386.1, from coordinate 4,070 downwards.
GCTTATGTTTGGATTGGTGAGGGTCCCTCCCTGGCAGATACAATGATTACATTACTAGAGCTTTTACAACCTTTGCATAAACCAGATGAAAAAGCCCCAAAACCAGGCTGAGTACCCATGAGTACATCAGCTGCTGTTGCCCAAAAACATACCCATGTCTCCCTTTTCCACATTTTGCATATATAAGCAACTGCCTCTTTAAGGAGCGTTTGTCAGTCCATTTTTACCTTTAAGTTTTAAATTAACTATTTCCACCCAAACCTACTCTGCAAGCTCCATCACTTTCATCAAAATACTTTAACTTAACCCAGCAAAGTATGCAGCAATCTGCATCCTAGGGCTGATGGTTGTCAAGTGGGCCCTAAAAGCCATCAATCCAGTGGCCCACCAAATGGCAATTGCAATCTAAACTTTTGCCATAAGCCTACAATTCCGTCTGCCACTTTGGAAAAGTTTTCAGATCACCAAACTCTTCACACAAACTGCTTACCATTTGGCACTCGGTGGACCAGCTTCAGGTCCACCTCCCACTCCATGGTATAATCAAAAAAGTTGACCTAATCCGCCTCACCAATCTTCTGGTAGTTGGCACAATTTGGGCAGAGTGAGGCTATCTCCGTTAATCACAATTCTCCATTTAGATGTGAGAACTCACCATTCACACAACCACAAGGTGGCAATAGGCACTAGACCATCTGGCCATTCTGCCAAAGGCCAATCTGGCTCAAAACAATTTGATAAATTGATCCTCTATACTGGCAAAGCACCTGACCTCACTGCCCAACCCAAAACCTCTCAATAGATGCACAACAAGGCCCAAGGCCTCCTGATGATTGGACCAATTCAATTTGATTTGATTTTCAAACCTGACCAGCATTTTAAAAACTTTGAAAATTTTTATAATTTTCAGAATTTTTATTGTGATGATTTAGTCCAAGATGTTTGGGAAAATAAAGTTTAAGTTCACCAAATGCAAAACCAGGATGATTGGTCAATCTCCCTGCCTCTCCCACCCTTGGAGGATGCCCCAGCAAGACCCGCAGTTGCCCCCATTGCAGCCATTTGGTTTGCTTTGAGGCCTTTGGTATGTTTAAATAACTTTTATTTCCCTCACCAGAATAATAGGGGGTCCCTTCTACAAATGCTTAGAACTGCTATGCCCTTGTCATTCTGAGCTTTCCACTGGGTTGTTACACCCAGATTGGAATCCCAGTCTTACTTTAATCAGCAGATTCCATGACATAATGGACCAACCTTTAACTTTAGCACTTTTTGCCCTCCTCATGGGATCAGGCAAAGCAGTTGCTTACTTAATTACCATAATTTGCATTCCCTATCTGACCTAGTCTTCTCTTGCTGGTCGCTAATCTCCTTCTGCAGGGCATGCAAACAACTTTTATTGACCTGGGATAACATCCATCCAGCATCAGCAAACCAGGCTGCACCTTTGGCAAGCGTAGTAACTATGGTAATCCCTCCAGTCCCATCACCTGAAGTAGCTGAACAGGTGCTAGATTCTCTGGATGAGCTTCATATATGCTTTGCTGCTGGAGTTTCCAAACTCTCACTCCCACTAATGCACAGAGAAGTGTAGCTCTCTTAAATGCTCTTGATGGGGAAGCATGCCGCTGGGTCAGAGGAGTACTATGGGCTGCCACCAAAATGGGTAATCACACTCCTTTATTAAGTATATTATCTGATGTGGTCCAAGCACCAGAATCTAGAGCATCCTGCATCTACCATCTCTTTACCCTCCACCAGAGGGTCCCTGACTTGCCATCACTGGTAGAGGACTTCACAGCATTAATACCTTTGGCTGGGATTCCTATAGACATTGCAGTGGCAGCTTTCATAGCAGCCTTGGACAACCCTTCAGCTAGCAATGCCACATGGGATCCTCTTCCAGTATCCATGGAGGCTGCATTTACCTTAGTGTATTCAATGGGGGCAAAACCCCTCCACACAAGAATACCATCAGTGGCAGTAATGACATCTCACCTATCTGCAAACACCCTCCCAGACAGCTCATTCCAGTCCAAAACACCCACTTCTACCTCTACAGAGAACAAGGGTCCAGGGAAGCGCTCCTCTGGGGTTGCAATGGTAGCTCTCTACCCACAGGTTACTTTGAAGAGTAACATACCACCAGTGGAGAGTCCCTTCCTCTTCTCTGCGGATGAGGAGCTGAGTGTGACAATGGACCTAAGTAATCTGATTATAATTTACACCCAAATGGCCCAAGTGGAAGCCCATGTTGCTCCTAATCAGGAAAATGATTTGCATACCACTGAGCCTAGTTCTTCTCCCACTGAGTCAGCCTCACTCACCATAGGTACCGTAAAAGTCCCTCCCTAACATTGATGAACAATGTCATAATTGTAGAACCATCCAATCCAATCCTGCCTAGAGACCAGGAGAAACTCACAAAGGTTCATATGAGAATCAGAGTAGCTTATTAGATACTACAGGGCCACTTTTTATTATGGGACCAACCCCACTTTCCGCTGCCCTCACTCTTTCCACAGCCAATAAGGAGGACCAAGCTTATTTTCTGTTTCCCATTACTTCAGAGTAGGAGTACGGAAGGAACAGTACAAGTCTCCTGGGTACTGGAGCAGCAGGCAACTTTATGGATTTAAGAGTGGCACACTCTCTAGACCTGGACACGGTGCTTGCTCCTTCTATATTAGGCGCTTCATCTACACCTATGGCCTGCCATACTGTCCAACGTCCATTGCAGTTATTTATCCACAAATTTGACTTCTGCGATCACTTTTCAGAGGTACCTGATTTACTATACCCTGTTATCATGGGGTAGGGTGGTGGCTGCTAACAGGTGAACAACAATCTAGAACTTGATTCTTTGTCCTTCACCAATAAAAGATATAGTGGGAAATTCCCACTAATTGAAACTCTCACAACAGAGCCCTCACTCAGCTCAATTTCTTCCTCAGATCTTCCCCCTTTGGACCTCCCCCAAGGTTTTCCTAACTTCCTAGCCCCATATGTTGGGATTTTTGCCCATATTCCCAGCCTGCTAGATTACCTGGTGTCACTAGGGGAAAATTCCCTAAAGTGAAGTGAATCAAAAATCGGTTGGCCTGAGTTTCAGAGGAACTACATTTGGGGGATTTTGGGATATTCACCTGGTCATATCCATTGGGGATCAATCTGGATGAATACCTAATATCTCATTGGGTGGAGTGGCCGATGGAATAGGGGCATCTGATAGTGATTAACTATCAGGTGTACCGATTGGGATTGGTTGGGTTTCATCACAGACTGATTGGGAATGAATAGTGAGTTGTGAGGCAAGTGATACTGCCTGCAACTAGAGAATTGATTGGTTGGTGAAGTGACCTGCCATAATGGGTAAAAAGTCCCATTACCTAAGCAGGTCACTAGCCAATTATGGTTGGTTCATTTGGATCAATAGGAAAATGTTAGGGACACGTTTTCTGACTCTTTTCCATTTAAGGTCTCAAGGATGTCCAACAACGGAATCCTAGCCAGGATGGGGAAGACCATTGCTGCTAAGACGAGGAAGGGTGATTCAATGGCAATGGCTGCTGTTTCATTGAAGAGGTGTCAACTGAGGGTTAGATAGCCAAAACCCCTACTATATAATTCCCTAGGATTCACTATAATAAAAATATTGAAAACACATTGAAAAACCAGCATTAAAAACTAGCATTTAGTAGAAAACATTATTATTAGTAATATTGTTCATTTTGTGTATAGTTAGACTATCAGCATCTAGTGTGAAGTCCCATTTCAAGGATATTATTGCAGAAGGCAATAATTGGAAGACTCTCAGAGAGAAGAGTAGAGATCCAAGCGGGGATCTAGAGATGAAGGGAACCACAAATGTGGGATAGCTTCCAACTGTGTGTTGGGCCAAAAGAGACTGTCATCAGGAGATCTTGACAAAGATCAGGTGGATAGTGATATAGGGAATGAATCCTTATGAGTATGACTTGGAGTATTTAATAAGAAGTACTAGCTGAAGAGATGGGACTAATAATAGTTTGAAATCAACTACAGATAATAGTCTCCATACTATTATCAGA